>PVHP010019288.1:0-31841 GCA_004024765.1 Zapus hudsonius
GGTCTTGCCCTCCCAACCCTGGGCCTAAGCCCCACCCATCCACCCAAGCCCCACCCATTTCAATTCCACCCTTTGTCCAGACCCCGCCCACACCAGTTCCTCCCCAGCCCAGGTCTTGCCCTCTTCTAGCAAGTCCAGAAGACAGCAGATGGACTGAATGAAAAGGCCTAAGGTCCCCAAGGCCATCTGACTTTGGACAAGTGGCTTCAGCTTTCAGTCACACTTCCTCCTGTTAGGTTGGATATGGGCTTAAATAAAAGCATGCGGGTGGCTGGGCGTGGTGGCTCATGCCTTTAATCCCAGCACTCACTCCAGAGGCAGAAGTAGGAGTGTCTCCATGAGTTCGAGGCCAGCCTGAGACTACTGAGCGAATTTCAGGACAGCCTGGGCTAAAGTAAGACCCTACTTAAAAACAAACAAACGAAAATAAGCATGTGTGTAAACACCAGGGAGACCATGTTTATTGATGTCACGTCTTTTCCTCTCCATCCTGGCTGTCAGCCCCTTCACTGGCCAAGATTTCTCCTCTCTCTTCTCAGAACCCAGCTACCCTGGAGCTCCTCCCCCCTGTTGTCTCCCCTCCCCCACCACCACACATCTTTTTCCTTCCTGGATTTGAGCATTCATTCATTCATTCAGCCCTCCACCCATAAGTCCACCCAGCATGATTTGCTGATTGCTGAAGGAAGTTCTCTGGTCAATGCACAACCCCGTCCCTTGGTGGTGGTGGTGGTGGTCACCATTTAAGCAGCACTTACTATGTGGTGACATTTGATACCTGCTCACTCTGCTCATCTAAGCTGCCCACAGACATTGTGCCCTGTTTACCCGCCCTACAGCATTTCAGGGCAGCTTAGGACCAAAAGAGGCAATGGGAAAGGCAAGTTCTGTGAAGAGCTGTGGTGGGTGGGGTGGGTGTCAAGGACGGGGGGGGGGGGGGGAGGTCTAGAGGCAGATACCTGTCTTTCCTTTACCCTCTGGTTCCAGAGGGGCTCAGTGACTGGCTCTGCCCTTAAACCTCAACTACCCTCAGGAGCATCCAAATCCCATACAGTGTTCTTCAGTCCAAGTTCAAGGTCACCTGCAGAGTTGCCTCCCTCCCAAACCTGATAGCAAGCCTGTTTCAGACAGAATGAATGACCTCCTCTGTCCGGATCATTCTTGCTACAGGACCGCACAGAGGCGGAGTCCTCCATCCTCCAGGCAAAGCAAAGGGCTTCCTGCCCACCTCTGCCAGTTCTGCAGGGACAGGCTGGCTGGCCTTACATCATCTCCTTTCAAGGAGGTGCACCGGTGCCCCCCTGGCACCCCAAGGCACACACACACTACAGGAACAAGGGTTTTAGGAGGGCTGACAATGGCGCTGATAAGGACAGGAGACAGCAAGAACCATGGTGTGCTGAGGCTTCTGCCCAAACAAGGGGGCTTCCCTCTGTCGTTCATCTTCTTTCCTGATGCTTCACTTCTCCTACTGTCTTTATTGTCCCCTCTCTGCTATAGGACATCAAAACAGGTGGCTCTTCTCACTGGCCCTGCGCCCCCCCCCCCCCAGTCCTTTAACAGGATCTCCCAGGAGCCTCTCTCAATGGACTGAGACATGACCTGTCTGGGCTGCCAGCAGCCAAGATATTCTCACTGCTTGTTGATGTACTAGGACACCCCTCTTCAGAGCAGACTTGGGGGGACGGGGTGACTCAGGATCTCTGAAGCCACACGCACAGCCCCTCCTCTCCCCCCATCTCGCACCACCCTTAGGTCTCCTGAAATCTCTTTTTTTTAGGAACTAAACAAGCTAAGCCCATTAACTTAGAGCCACAAAATTCAGTATCTGGCCCCTGCCTCTGAGACTTCTTTTGGTAAGGACAATCGTGCCCAGGTGAAAATTAGGCAAGTGACCCCTTCCTTCCACACTCACGCCTCCGTTTGGTCAGACAGAAGCTGGCCGATTTGAGATGGGAGGGAACTCAAGGGAGGTCTTCGGAGTCTATGTATTGCTTTGCCTGCCAGGACCCTGACTGGAGGGTCGTAGGAGACCACCTACAAGAGACCAGGAACAGGTAAGACCTCTGCATTCATTCTCTACTCCAGCTAACTTCCTCTTGGGGTTACATTTCTGTCTATTAAGGGGTATTTCTCAGACCAGTTGCTGTGTGAACAAGGTTTCAATCAGAGGCTGGGGAGATGGCTCAGTGGTTAAAAGCTCTTGCTGCAGAAAGCCTGACAAGAGTTTGGATCCCAGAACCCATGGAAAGCCAGATAGAAAGGTCTGGAATCCCCAGTGCCTATGGTCATGGGAGGGAGAATCAGGAGAACCCCAGGCTAGCAGGCCAGCTAGCCTGGGGTTCACAGTAGCAAACAAGAGACATTGTCTTAAAGCAGGAGAGAACTAACACACTGAGATTGTCCTCTGACCTCCTCAAAAGCCCTGTGACATGCATGTACACACACACACAATTAATTTCACCCATTGAATTATAAGGCTCTGTGCACACTCAGACAAGATTCATCAAGTCAGGGGGAGTCTATAAACTCCCCACCTTCTCCTGGGCACCAGGAAGGGAAAGCACCCTTGTGGCTTTGACTTTGATTAAATCTCAAAATTCATGTTTCCCCTTTGCGGTGGCCAGCCTGGACACGATAATCCCTTTAGTAGTTCAACTTGTTTATGAGCGGGAGAGGACGCTTAATGTCGCTGTTAAAATGCTAAGCTGAGCGATAGTTCATTAGGAATTTACTCAATATGTTTGCTGTCTGCAGCTGGGCCCCGCTTCCCCAGAAGGAGATAAATCAGTGGCTGATGTCGCCTCTGACAAGACAGTCTTCCCGCATCTCGTAGGCAGGACACTCAGCATGGGCCAAACACAGAGGAGAAAGCTCTGGCCCTGATCCTTGGGGTCTCCTGCAAGTCCAGGCTCAAGGCCAGAGCTGGGGGAACTGGTGTAAAGTCTGCCAGTAAGGGAAGGCTGGACTTTCAGGCCCTCAAAGGAATCAGGGTGAATCCAGGAAAGCTGTGGTCCAAAGTCACTCGGTTATCATGGGTCACCTGGTCAGTGTCTCCCTCTCCAGAAGAAGAGCCCAAGGCAAGGATTCAAGGATATATTGTTTATTTTTGGAGATGATCCCTGAAAACTGAGGCACCCAGACCCCGGGCCCATTGAGGACCTCTTAAGGGCACCCAAAGCAGCATTATCCATCCCTCTCTTCTGTAGGTTGAAGCATCAGGGTAAAAGTACCCAACAGCCACTTTTGGGGGGCTGCTTCTGGGACAGGAACAAAAGTAGGATATGCTCACTGAGTAATACAGACTGTGTGGACTCCCCAGGGGCTGAGCAGAGTCCAGTGCTAACGAAACCCACCCTAAAGGATAAGCTAAGAAAAATCAGGACTCAGGAACTAAGGAGTTTCCCCCTGTGTGTCTAAGGTTGGTGGGAACTTACCGTGCTGTAGATCGAAACTATTTCTAGACTAGAGGGTCCGAGGAACTTCTAGACTCTTCTCTGGAGATGCTCCCCCCCATCTATGGTTTGTGGTTCCACTGGGTTCATCATCTCAATGGAAGAGAGAGCAAGCTGGGGTGGGGGAAGGTAAAATATCAAGGCAGTAGGGAGATGATGCTGGAACCCATGAGGGAGTGTGCAAGTGGGCAGAAAAGTGACAGATGCAGCTTGATGTGGGCAGGGGTGAGATGATGTATTTAAAGACTTGTTTCAAAGGCTCCCATAGGTACATTATTTCTGGGCGGGGGGGGACATGTTTAGGAAGAGGAAGGAGAAAAGAGGAGTGACCACCAGGTTTTCTATAGGTCTTAGCTCATTTGACAAGGAGGTCCTCAGAAAGGCAGGGGAGGGAGATGGGTTGCCATAGCAGGTATATGAAATCTTTTGCAAAGATGACAGGGTAAAGGGCTAGTGGACACCCAAGGAGCCATCAGTGAAGATGGTAATAACTCAGAGGGTCTCATCAGCTGGCCCAAGGGTGGGGGAAGGAGGGAGGATATGGTAAGATATGTCAGAGAGAACCGAGGTTGACTTTGAGCCCACAGTATCAGACACACTCCCCTAGCTTTCTGCTTCTATCTTCCTGGGAACACCCCTCCCTGGGAGGCATCCCTTCATTTCTCGTTGAAGCCCCACTTCTCCCCTGGCTGTAAAGCAGTTGGAGGGTGTTGTATTCAGCTCCAAGTTTCTGGGATGCGCATCCAACCAGATACAGTTTATGGGAGGAAGGGGCTTGTTTATTTCAGGCTTACAAATCCAGGGAGAAACTCCATCAATGACAGAAGCTGCTTACTTCCATAGATCCTAGCAGACAAACCACCAACAGCCAGCATCATAAATGTGAACTTCCAGAACTCAATAAAGACCCACCCCCCCAGTGACACCTCCTTCAGTAGGAAGCTTAATACCCATTAACCTTAATCAAAAATACCTGAGGCTATGAGGGACATCCATTCAAATTGAAACCACCACAGAAGGTGAGCATTCAGGGACCCTCTGCATTCCTAGCCCCAATCCTAGCCTAGTGTGAGGAGGATCTGGCTGAGAATGGGTCAGGGCTTAGCACAGTAGACCCCAGATCCCTAGCCAGAGCTGCCCTATATCTTCCTCCACCAAGAGATCAAGAAAAAAAGCGGGAAGGACTCCTCTTCTGATTGGAAAGATGAAATCAGACAAGCAAAGACTAAAGTCGTTGAATTAGAAAATAAGAGAGTAGGCTCCCGGGAGGAAGGGAGGTTTTCCCTGCTCTTTGAACAGGAATAAACAGGAAGGGGTTTATCAGAAGGAATTCACATGAGGAACCCCAAAGACAGTGCCAAGCAACCCCTGATGAGCCTTTCTCCCAGGCTAGTCCTTCCTTCTCCTCCTCTGCTGGCTGTCTGGTGTCCACACCCTCTGCCAAGTACCCATGATTTTAGCTGCTCTTGATGCTGCCGATGGCCCCAGCAACAAATCACTTCTGTCATGACTCGCCTCTACAGCCTGGGCCTACCCAACCCCCCAGAATTCTCTTCTCAGGATGCTGTGGGGTCTCAGCTCTCCACCAGATCCCCATGCCCAGGCTGCCTGACACCTGGTCCATTGGATGAGCCACCTGCTGAAGTCCCTGTGGTCCACGGAGTGTTATCAATTTCATTCTTGGAGGACAGCTTCACGTCTCTTCCTCCAAGGATCCCTCTGGGGTCTCTAAACCCCATTCCCTGGGAGGCCCTCTTCGTTTCTCCTGTGCTTACTGCAGAAGAGGGTGTTCCCAGCCCTTGGGCAGGTGTGAAGGTGGGTGTCTCCTGTCAGATGGGATCTCCCTTCCTCTGCTCCCTCAAAACAAGAGCACTTACTTCAGTGTCCCCCAAAGCCTCAGGGTGGCTGAGTTGGGCCACCAGGCTTAAGGATCACCCTAGGAAGGGTGGCACTTCAGGAGCGAATGAAAGGAAGGAACACAACCGGGCCACACAGCACTTGCTGGATGTTGAGTTGATTATGTTCAATTCTGCTTTGTTCTCTAGGAAGTACACTACAAGTATACTACAGAGGAAACTTCCTTCTCTCTACAGATGTGTATCAAGCACCTGTCTGCCTGTTCCCATCTCTACTGCCCCGGTCATCCTCGTGTCCACTGTCCTGTGTCTGAGAGCCAGAGATGACCTTGAGGATGCTCAGGGACAGGAAGTGCCCCCTAAAGACTCAGGTACTGAAAGCTTGAATCCTATTGCAACAATACTCAAAGGAGGGTCCTGGGGAGGGGCTGACATGAGGCACTATGGGGGTCAGGGTTTGCTGAGTCATAGCTGGATGGGTTGTTAGGAGGAAGGAGGTCACTGGGAACATTCCTCTGCATATAACTTGTCCCCAATCTCCTCCCTACCCCATTTTGCTATGAGGCAAGCGGTCTCACCACAGGCCAAGAAACTACACACTAAGCTATCCAAGAACTGAGACATCCGAAACTGTGAACCAAAATAAACCTTTCCAATCCTAAACTGAACTCGTCCTCAGGTATTCTGTCACGGCGATGGAAAATTAAGTAACACAACAGAAAACCACAAACAAAGCACCCAACAAAAAGCAGTGTCCCTCTGGGTTCAGAACAGTCCTCACACTTGGAGAACTCTAAGGGGACTTGGAGCAAGCTTTTGAGACATCTGAAATTCACAGATGTCTCAAACAACTGGGGCACAACGTGGGTGCCTGTTTGATGTGGTCCAGCTAAGGAGTGACACCCTGTAGGCTTCCTGACACTGGTTCAGGCTCTCATCACATCACAGCTTTGGTAGGTGGTAGGTGGAGAGAGAGGCTGGGCCCAGATGAAGAAGGCCTACTGGAAGGTATTGATGGGAGGTCACACTTAGAGTCCTTCCTCGTTCTCCTTGCTTCCTGTTGAAGCATAATTTCTTTTTTTTATTGTCCATAATGAGTTACATTACTTAGTGGGCAAACAATGAGTTGTTATCCCCAATTCCTCGATGCCCCCCTTCCCCCATCCCCAATCAGCTGGATATCCTCCTCCATGGGTCGCCTGGTTCAGTCCTTGTGACAGGGGACCATGGATAGCCTAGTATTCAGCTAGATTCTCCTGGCCCTAGTTTTTCCTTCATTTCTTTAGAAATAAACAACCAAGTAGAGACCAGAGTGGGTTCCCCACAGCTCCTCCCTCTGTCTGTCCATCTGTCTCCACTTCCACCATGCCCACTCCATGCCATACCCCATGGGGCCCTGGCCCCTGTCTCTCATCTTCCCCTTTACTCCTAGCTGCTCCCCACTCACTGTTCGCCAAGCTCACACCCCATAACCTCACACAGCCACCACTCTGCCATCAACCTCTCTGCATGGATCTTGTGTCCCTATGCCTGCCCTTGAACCCCAGGGTTAGGTGGTAGAGGGAAGGTTAATCCGTTCTTGGCCTGGCCATCAGGCTCCTGGGAGAAGTGGCCCAGTACCTGCTGCTTTGGGCCAGCTGGAGAAGTCAGGCCCTGGAGAAGCAAACAGCTTGTCAGGGTTCCATGGAGGCTGGGGCTGGGGGTGGGAGGAGATGGGGGAGGAAATGAGACCAATTAATTCATATTTGCCTCCCCAGATTGGAGTACAAGTGGGGAGATGGAAGAATTAACCTTTTCAAAAATGTAATTTCATAAAATCATCTCGCTTGGAACAGAAGCTCTCGTTATTACTATTATTTATGGCCATGCGTGAGCCTCAGGCCACCTCAGCACACAGGGTTGGAGGAGGAGCAAGTGACAGCCACCTCATGAAGGAAGCTTGTCTGACAGGTCTGAAATCCCAGTTTGAGTATCAGTCACAGGCACCAGAGCCCTTGTGCACCCCTATCCCCCACCTCCCAGGACACCCACAACTCTCCACTGGGACCCATTCTCAAATCACTCAAGACTGTCACATGAAAAGTCACTGTCGTCTGTTCTTTTCCAGTTCGGTTGATCTCACTTGGATGCCAATTCTCTGTTCTCCTTGGAGCTCACCATGGCTACCACCACCCAGGAAAACAGAATGATGTCCAAGCCTGAGTCTGCTCACACCACCTTTCAGGGCTGGGGGATCAGAGGACCCCCAATGCTAGAAACTTTCTCCTGGGCTAAGAGAATGGGCATTAGGTTCCCTCTGCTGCCCAGCCCCTGGGCTGGGACTCTCCTTGCCTTTCTTCCCTCTGCTCCCTGCCAGGACGAAGCTTCCCCAGGAAAGCCTGTAAAATTGGGATGTGTGGTAAACAGGCTGGACAGCAGAGAGGCTCTCATAGTTGAAGGATAGGAGAAGAGTACAGGCAGTCAGAGGCAACGGAGTGGGTATGGGGTGGTTTAGAGCCTACTGGGAACTGCATTTTACTCTGAAGGAACCTGGAATCCTGGAAGGATCTAGAGAGAGGGAGGGTCATGAGACACCTCTCCTGAATTCATGCTCATTCATTTCCTGGGGCCTCAGTCTAAACCTATGCTGTGTGCCCACGCAGGGTGGGTGTTGCACTCAGCTTCTTATTGCCGGCAGAAAGGACCCAACCAAAAGCAGCTGATGGGAGGAAAGGGTTTATTTTGATTTACAGACTCACTCCATGATGGCAGGGGAAACGATGGCATGAGCAGAGGCTGGACATCACCTCCTGGCCAACGTCACGTAGACAACAGCAGCAGGAGAGTGTGCCCAACACTGGCAAGGGGAAGCTGGCTATGACACCCATAAGCCTGCCCCCAACAACACACCTCCAACACGACTTCTAAAATTGCCATCAGCTGGGGATCAAGCATTCAGAATACATAAGCTTATGGGGGGCACCTGAATCAAACCACTATAGTGGAGGAAAAGACAGAATAGGGCACTACTCAGTCAAGATGCCACCTCAGGAAAGACACAGGTGAATTTATTGTGTCATGACTCTGGCTCTAAGTCTCCGTTTCCCTCTGTGAAAAACCAAGGGTTTGAATACTGTGGTCTAAAGTCCCTTCGATTCAGGACATGACTCCTCTCAGATCAAGGGAGAGAAGGAGGAAACGGAGGAGGAGGGAGTTGTTGAGAACCAATGGAAATTCTCACTTGGGAGAAGGGACTTCATTCGCTGCCCAAATGGGGGGTGAAGCTGGGAGGTGAGGGCACCCCACCCTTCCTGCCTGCAATGTCTCCAAAGCCCCTCCCCCCTCCTGACCCCTTTCTGGAACTAAAGCAGGAAGCACATTGAACCTGCCAGGTTAAATTAGATCAGTGCGTGCAACAATTTAACCAAAGACGGGATGGGTCTGGCGTGTGTGTGTGTGTGTGTGTGTGTGTGTGTGTGTGTGTGTGTGTGTGTGTCTGTGTGTGTGTGCTTTTGAAACAGGTTTCTCAGAGTCGGGTTGTTTCACCCGAAATGAAAAAAAGCAACAACAAAAACCCAACTGATTATCTTTAGAGCCATTTACAGAGGCTGATAGGCTCTGATATGAGCATCCTGGGGTTTATAGGCCACAACCCTCTTTGCAGGGAGAGTGAGTACCCCCAGTCCTGCCCACCTCTCTTCAAGGGGACAGGACCCAGGGACCACCTTAAGGACCTCTGTCACAACCCAAAGCAACAGCTTTCCTGAAGACCATGATAGAACAGGAGATCCCACACACAGATAGACACGCCTTACTGCCACACACCCTTGTTGTGAAATCCTTGCGAACTACCTGCCTTCTAGAAGCTTCCCTCCCAGCCTTTGGTTAGCAGAAGAGCAAGAAGTCAACATCAAAGCTAGAAGTCAGGTTGACTGTTAGCCCTGTCTTCCTGCTTTATCCCCACCCCTCTCCATCTTGAACTGCCATGTTTTCATAGAAAAGTCTTTGATTAATAAGATCACCATCAACCTCCTCACCTCTTCTGAGGGCCAAGAACCAACTCGACTCCATTGTCATCACTCTCTGTGTGCCATTTGGCACAGGTGGCTCTTTTGCCTGACTTTATCTCTCCTAGGCATCCAAGTTGACCTCATACCCCTGCCACCCAGGCTGTTCCAGCTCCAAGGTCTGTCACTCTGTCTCCTCTCCTGTCTCTGCTTCCTTCTTAAACAATAGTAGATGTAACTTTCAACCTCCTCTTTGATGAAAACTGCAACTGAACCTGGGAGTGTGTTGGCACACCTCCAGCACTTGGTAGGCAGTGGTAGGAGGATCACCGTGAGTTCGAGGCCAGCCTGAGACTACATAGTGAATTTCAGGTCAGCCTGGGCTAGTGTGAGACCCTACTTCAGAAAAAAACAAAACAAA
The DNA here is from genome assembly GCA_004024765.1 of Zapus hudsonius. Classification (NCBI taxonomy): domain Eukaryota; kingdom Metazoa; phylum Chordata; class Mammalia; order Rodentia; family Dipodidae; genus Zapus; species Zapus hudsonius. The sequence continues at coordinate 9,719 of PVHP010019288.1, forward strand.
ACAACAACAAAAAAAATTTAAAAAAAGCAAAAACCCCTCCATCTGTTACCTGCAGCCTAGTTCCTTCCTCAGAACTGCCACCACCACCAGGATTGCACAGCCTGCTACCCACTCACAGGGTGCATCTGGATGTTCCCTAAGCATCTCAAACTGATGCTTCTCTCTATGCCCGCTGTGATGGTTAATCTCCACTTTCAACTTGATTGGATCTGAAATAAGTTAAGAGACACACCTCTGGGTAGTTCTATGAGGGCGTTTCCAGGGAAAGTTTCACAGAGGGGGACCCTCACCTAAGTGGGTTCCTACAGCCCCAAGGGAAAGAAGACTGTTTCTCTGCCTCTGCTTCTATTTTTTTTTTTTCTTCTTTTCCAGGTAGGATCTCGCTCTTGCCCAGGCTAAGCTGGAATTCACTATGTAGTCTCAGGGTGGCCTCAAACTCATGGTGATCCTCCTACCTCTGCCTCCCAAGTGCTGGGATTAAAGGCGTGTACCACCACGCCCTTCCTGCATCTGCTGGTGTCATCCTTCACTGACATCCAACTCCAGCCTCTATGGCCTTCTAAAATGAACTGCAGACCAGAAGCTCTCCAGGAAACCTCCAGGCCTTCAGAGCTAGATTGGGACCACTGAGGCACCCGGCCTCATGGATTGAGCAGCTACCAGGTTCTCAGGCTCTCCAGCCTCTAAGCAGTCATTGTTAGACTGCCGGCCTGTGGTGTGTAAGCCAATCAAATACAATTCCCTTTGTAATATATCTGCTTTCTATTGCTTCTGTTCCCCTAGAGACTCCTGACTAAGGGCTGGGGAGATGGCTCAGCAGTCAAAGGCGCTTGCTTGTAAAGCCTGTCAGAGCCTGTTGGCCTAACTTCAATACCCGAGCACCATGTAAATAAAGCCAGATGCACAAAGTAGCACATGTGTCGGGACCCAGCCTGGCTGTATATCTGAGAGCTAAGTTTTGATATGCATCCGGATGAGAGCCCAGAGCATGGTAGCTCATGCCTTTGTTCCTGGCACACCTGTGCCCCCCAGGAGACAGGGGGGATGGCTGACAGCCCTAAATCCTGTTTACAAGTGTTAATAGGTTTTAGTCCTGCTGGCTGAGTTTTCGTAGCTGTGTTCCCGTTTACTGAGCCCCCTTTGTGTAGGAGATAAGGCAATGCAACACATCCCTGGATTGTATATAAGGTTGGATGCTAAAATAAAGGTTTGAGATCTGCTCGGACTCTTCTCTCAGCTGCGAGTGTATGTGAGGCTCCGGCTGCGCATTCACCTTTCCTCATGGGGCCTGTCTCCTACTGGCCGGTGAGACAGGCTCATCCGCAGGGTGAGGGATCCATGACTCTCTCCCTCACTACTCAACACACATGTGTCTGGAGTTTATTTGCAGAGAACCCTGACTAATATACCCTCTTTGGAGACTTTTCTAGACCTGCCTCATTCATTCATCTGGCCAGTCCTACCAAAAACTCAACAGGCAAGTCTGATTACTTTTTCACACAATCCATCGGTCTTCTCGTGGATTCTACCTCACAACTGTGTCCCTCCTCATCACCTCACTCCACTGCTTGGTCCCCACTGCCATCCCCTCTCACATAGAACACGACATTCAGCGTGGAATTTACCTCCTTTCTTCCAGGAAAACCACCTCCACTCTGCCCTTCAAGGGATTTATCTAAACAGGAATCAGGTCAGGTCAGTCCCCTGCTTGAAAACTTGTCAGTGGCTCCTGCCACACTGGGGATGAAAGTCACACTTCCTACTCTGATCCACAAGACCCTCTCTGTGACTGCACCCCTGCCTGCTCTACCTCTCCACCCCTCACCCCAGCCCTGCTACTTGGCCACCAAACTCCATACACCCCAGCTTCAGCCCATCTTTGACTTGGGGGGATCTCTGTACTGTCACTCCTTCTACTCATAACTTTCTCCATGACCCTACTCTTCTATGGGACCTTCAGATCCTTCTGATTTCACCTTCGGTGTCTCATCCTCAGAGAGGCTCTGTGCCACTTACTGTCTCATTGCATTGACCAAACACCTGCCAAGGAGAAAAGAAGGAAGGTTTCTTTGGGCTTGAAATTCCAGAAGGGAGCTGGGTGTGGTGGCGCACGCCTTGAATCCCAGCACTGGGGGAGGGGGGGCAGAGGTGGGAGGATCTTCTTCGTGAGTTTGAAGCCACCCTGAGACTACACAGTGAATTGCACGTCAGCCTGGTCTAGAGTGAGGCCCTACCTCAAAAAAGCAAAAATTAATTAATTAATTAATTAATTAAATTAATTAATTAAATAAATAAATAAGAAAGTTCCAGAAGCTACAGTCATTATGGCATGGGGAGGGCATGGTGACAGGAGCAGCCAGCTGGCATATTGCATTCATAAGTCAGGAAACAGAGTACAAACAGGAAGTGGAGTCTGGCTACAAAACCTCAAGGCCCGCCCTCAGTGACATACTTCCTCCATCTCCTAAAGCTCCCCTAACCTTCCCAAACAGCACCACCAGTTGACACCAAGCATTCAAACACTTAAGTCTATAAGGGACATCTCACAAACTACCACCTGCCCAAAGGGTCCCATCCTCACCCTACACGGTCCCACTACATGCTGTAAATTTATCTATTTTCTCTTTTCTTTCAGCGCAACCTGCCTGGTTTATGTGTCATTCTTTGTCTCTTCTTGTTAGACTCAAAGGTCCTGAAAGGCAGGAATTCTATCTCTGTGCTCCAAGATTCTAACCCCAGCATCTCAGAAGGACCTAGAACACAGAGGCGCTTATTAAGCAGGGCTAAGAAAATCAGCTTTTAGAAGCCTCACCATGTGCTTTCCCCATCTAGAATGTGAGGGCTCTAAGATGTCACCTGTCACCAGGGTGGGTGTCAGGTTGCAGGCTGTCACAGAACTTTTCCGTTTACATGGTGACTTTCAAAGGAATCAGTCCCCCATAGAGCTTTGCAGAAAAGGGCATGCATGCAGCCGGGCATGGTAATAGACACCTGTAATCTCAGAACTTGGAAGGTGGCGGCATGAGCATCAGGAGATTCTGCTACATGAGATCTAGTCAAATAAATAAACATAAGAAAGGGGGCAGTCACCAGGGGGGGAACATATGTAGAACACCAAAGACCATCATTCCTCTGCCATCTTGCTTCTGTATCCTTCTTTAAAAAGTATTTTATTTATTTATGAGCAAGAGAGAGAGAGAGAGAATATGAATGGGTGTGCCAGGGCCTCCAGTCACTGCAAACAAACTCCAGATGCATGCACCACTGGAAATCAATGGCCTTACACCCAGACAGCACTGGGAGAGAAGAGGAGCTGAGTGCTTAGCTTGCCTCAGTTTCTCTTTCTGGATGGAGGAGGAAGCTCTTCAGTCCAGGTGGCCTAGAATTTCCACAACTCCCCTATTCTTGTCATCTCCTGATTGACAGATGGCCTTTACAGACGGGACCTTGGGCTTCCCAGGAAGCCAGAATGATCAGAAACACAAAGCCCCGCCACCAACATCTGTCACACAGGGGGATTCTTAGAAGGCTAGAGAAATGTCACCTCTCCAGTCTCAGGCCACCAGAATCATTTATCATCCTTATGTTGGGGAACAGCCTTGAGGTGCAGCTGACCTTGAGGAAGGAGAGAATTCCTTACAGTGTCCATTGGGGTTCTGAAGGGACAGGGAACTAGGGCAGAACACACTCGTGGAGATTGAAGAGTTAGGAGAGGCAGAATCGATGACAGTATGCCTATAGACCTGTGTCCATGGGACAGACCCTGGGGAGACAGAGGGGAGGAATGACCCAGAAAATGCGCACAGAAAATAGAGAATCCGGGAAGACCTGTCAGAGAGAGAAAGAAGAAAATAAAGAGATTCTACCACCAAGTCCAGTCCCCTGCTCTGAGTTTTTGCTAACAATGAATGGAGTCTCGGATACATATTGGCTGAAGGCATCTACCAATGAGATCTGAATTCATACATTCCGGGGGCAATGGCAGAGAGACCAGAGCTTGTAGTTGAGGACCTTGACAATCATACAAAGACCTTTCTAAAGAATTACTGGATGATGCTTCTTTAAAAAAAAATTGTGTGTGTGTGTGTGAGACAGAGAGAGAGAGAGAGAGAGAGAGAGAGAGAGATATGCCAAAGTGTTGATCCTTTCCTTTGACCTTGAGACAGGGTCTCTCTTACTCTCTTGCCAATAGAAAGGCCAGACCAGCCGGCCCAGGAGGGTTGGGATTCTCCTGACTCTATTTCCCATTGCCATAGGTGAGTTGGGATTATAGACACCTGCGAAGTTTTGTGTCTGAGCTTTCTTTACATAGCTATTGGGGATATGAATGCTGATCCGCCAGTTGCAGACCAAGTGCCTTTACCCCAGTTCCCTCGATGGCGGTTCACTTTCCTATCCCGTGGCTCTGTACACACACATCCATCCCCAGGTCCTTCCAAACAGACATGCACACTTGCTCCCAAACACAGATTCACTCACACGCAAATCTTAGGCACTGAGCTGCTCAGAAGCACCCCGCACACACGGGATCTCACGGGCACACTGTCATCCCTAGCCTGTTCTGGGATGCCCACATTGTCACTATTGGGATGTGACAGAGAATGAAGTCACCCCAGGTCCCTGCCCCAGGGAGCTGAGATTCCATACCAGACATGTGCCTCTGATACCTGCATACATGCAGTGTTCACACAGACTTCCACACAGGGTCCAAGCAGTCCATAGACATTTTTTGTATGTGTGTATGTGATATGTGTGCATGTGTACATGGATGTGTGTATATACATATATATGTGGGTACTAAATATATACATACATATAGGTATGTGTGTGCAGGAGTGCCTGCACGTGTGTGAATATGCATGTGGAAGCCAGAGGTCCACATAGGATAACTTCATCCTCAATCACACATTATCCAACTTATTGAAACAGGGTCTGTCATGGAACCCAAAACTCACCGATTCGGTGACTCTAGCTAGCCAGTTTGCCCTGGGGATCTGCCTGTCTCTGCCTCCCCAGTGCTGGGATCACAGGTGCGTGTCACCATGCCCCAGAATTTATGTGGGTTCTGGAGGGAGATTTGAACTCAGGTCCTGGAGGGAGATTTGAACTCAGGTCCTGGAGGGAGATTTGAACTCAGGTCCTCCTATTTGCAAAGCAGCCACTTTACTGACTGAGCCATCTCCCCAGCTCCAGTCCATAGGTTTCCTGAGCCCTTGCATTCCAACCACACATGTTTCTCACTGGTGGTAGACAGGTGAGAGAGACCAACAACACTGCCACCCTGGTGGTCACACACCAAGAAAAGAACACCCTAAACACAGGCCCAACAACTTCACACTCCGTATGAACAACACACACACACATACACATACACACCCCACAGGAATTTAAATTCATCAAGAGTCAAGGTGTTTTTATGATGCCCCAGAAAGTAGCTCATTTAGAATGAGGTCTCCCTTCCCAACTTCAAAGTCAAATCTGTAAATTGTCAGTTTCTCAACCTGGCTGTGAGTTCCTCTCCTTTCAGCATCACGTCTACACCCCTCCCCATGATGTTCTCAGAATAATTAAATCGCCCAGGGTTTCCTATCTGCAGCCTTGAGTGCCCACCCCCCCTCCATGCTGTTCAATCTGTCTGTCAGTGACTCCCCTCCGTCAGGACAAGGTCCTAGCACAGGCCCAGCATTTTTGCTGAGACATTACATTACACCAGACCCTGTTCCTTCCAGACACTCCCCCGCCCCCAACACACACACACATACACACACACACACACACACACACACACACACACCAGCTTTTGCTTTTGCTTTTAAAGAATCAGAAATAACTTGGCTGTAAAAATGTGCTTTGGGCAGAAAGCTGACTCCCAGGGTCAGAACACAGGAGAAGGTTTCTGCCATATAGTTACAGGGAAAATAGCAGGTACTCAGCAATTTTCTATTTTCTGAGGGATGGAGAGAAAATACAATTGGAGTGGATTCAGGGCTTTGTGAGCTCTTCTTCAAAATGTGGTGTGTGCGTGGTTTCTTTTTCCCCTGTTGTAGGGGGACACAGAAGGGAGCGTGGGCACAGGGGAGTTGGAAGGCTGGATCAGCTCTGAATTGTACACTGGACACTGGCGTTCTACCGGCCTCAGGAAGGAGGGTGTTCATGGTGGTGGATTTGGAGTGCTGACCCCAGTTTGGATGACAGCTCTGCCTTCTCCTGAGCTGCAGAAACTAGACTGAAAGAAAATTGCACCTCAGTTTTCTCTCCTGGGAAATGGGAAACACAATAGCATGCATCTCCTTCGGCTGCTGGGAGGATTGTCGGGTGTACATTTCAGACAGGTTGCACTTCCCTGGGAAGCCTTTGGGCCATGTTGGCTATTGGCACATACATATCCTTTGTCCTGGTAAGGGCAGCAAGGGGCTGTGGCTTCCAACTACCTGACTGTGCCATTGAGGGCAGAGGGCGAAACCCTCAGATGGCAAGGCCTGGATCCTGGGACCCAGCAGCCTAGGCTTCTCATAGGTGCATATTTCTCAAGGAGACCAGGGCTTCTACTGCTTGCTCCTCTTTAGTCTTTTTCTACCTGTCCTGTGCCCAGTTGGCTGGACCCTCTTGCCCTCTCACTTCTCACTGGATTGGGCCTATGGGCTATGCCAGCAGGTGAGCCTCTGAGAGATGGAGGTGCTGGATGGAGTTGGTCAGTTTTCCTCACTCCCTCTGGCTTTAGTTCTTTTTCTCTGATGACACTTCTGCCAGGATAGACATATATGGCTTCCCTCATCACTAGGCTCTGCATGACTGTGGTTAGTTTGAATGCGATAGTATAAATGGATAACTTCATCGACTTGGGTGTTTCATTAAAATTAAGCTTGTAACTTTCATCTTCAGTGGCCTGACTAAAGGAGGTGTCACTGAGGGTTGGATCCTGGAGTCCAGCCCCTAAGGTATGTTTGCGGGTGGATCTGAATTCCAGCCTAAAGGTGTGCTCTGATGGTCTGGGTTTGCTGGTATTGGTGTTTGCTTGCTACAGTTTCTTCTCTTTGCTTGGATGTATGGAAGTAAGAAGCTGCTTCCACCCCTATGGAACTTTCCCTGGATTTGTAAGCCAAAATAAACCCCTTCCTCCCATAAACTGTGTCTGGTTGGATGTTCATCCCAGCAACAGGGAACTGACTATAGCGATGACCCATGTCCGGTTGTTGATTCTGCCCACACTATAAACAAGCCCTTCCTTCAATCAGTGGGAGGAGTAACATACAAGGAAATGACTGTGATCACATACAAAGGTTTTTGTACAAATGTGTTCATCACAGCTTATTATTATTATTATTTGGTCTTTCGAGGTAGGGTCTCGCTCTAGCCCAGGCTGACCTGAAATTCTCTCTGTAGTCTCAGGGTGGCCTTGAACTCACAGCAATCCTCCCAACTCTGCCTCCTGAGTGCTGGGATTAAAGGCCTGCACCACCACGCCCAGCTACATTACAGCTTATTTATAAAGATAAAATAATGGAATGATGCGGTTGGGGAAATGATTCAGCCATTAAAGGTGTGAGTTTGCAAGCATACTTACCCAAGTTTGAGGTTCCTCAGTGGCCACATGAGGCCAGGTGCAAATTGGCACACCTGTCTGTCATCCCTAGGAGCCTATGGCAATGGGAAAAAGAGCCAGGAAAATCTAGACGTTCTCAAGCAGCACCGACAAGAGAAATCACATCTCAATAGGAAGTGGAGGGAGAGAAGAAACACCCTAAGGTTGTCCTCTGACCTCCACACGTGTGTGCCCCCCCACACGTCATACTCATACACATATACATACATATACTCAAGCAAATAGGAAAAATTAATATTTAAGTAATAGAGCCTAAATCTTGCCAGATAGTACGGCTACCCAGATGGTCCAACTCTCATATGTTGATGAGCCAGTATCAGCGATGAGGAATGTTCAGTGGCCTGAATACAGGTCCCCCACTTATGAAGGGGGTCCATCCTGATAATCCGATCATGAGTTCAACCCTATCGTAAAATGGAATGTCAAATGTTAAAAATGCATCTAAGGGCTTTGGGCAATGGGCCTGTTGGTAAAGAAAGCACTTGCCATGCTATTTGTGAGGGTCTGAGTTTAGATCCCTAGCATTCAAGTAAATGAGCAATGAATGTCAGCAGGTCTCCCTAATCTCAGCTCTGGGGATGTAGGAACACAAGGAAAGTGGTTGGAGCATTCCCTCTCTTGTGGCTGGGACAAAACACCTGACCAGAAGTAGTTTACGAAAGGAAAAGGTTCATTTCTGCTTACAGTTTAGAGGGGAAGTTTCATCATGGCGGGAAAAGTGTGGCAGGTGCAGTCAGTCAGGTGGGCATCATGTCTTTACAACAGCAGCAAGGAAGTAATCTATCTACTGGGTTTAGAGCTAGACTGAATGACCCCCAGCAACACACCTCCTTTAGCAAGGCTCCACCTCCCAAAGGCCCTATAACCTTCCCAACTTACTGCCATCTGGAGATCAGGTACACAACACACACAGTCTATGGGGGACATTCATTCAAACCACCACAGCTGGCTGGCTTGACTGGTCATCAACTCAGTGACCTCTGAGCTCAGTGAGAGACTAGATCTCAATAAATAAAGGTGGACATCAATTGTGGAAGGTACCTTAGGTTAATCTCTCTCTCTCTCTCTCTCTCTCTCTCTCTCTCTCTCTCTCTCTCTCTTTCTTTCACAAACACACACACACGTGCACATAAACAAAAAATGGATTTGATGTATCTAATCTCCTGAACACCACAGTTTCACAACACCATCAACCACAGTGTGTCCCTTCTCGTGAGCATGTTGCTGACAGGGAGCCATGTTGCACTGTCTCTACCTGTCATTTCAAGAGAATATATCTACTACATATTCCTAGCCCTGGGGGGACAAAAACCCACATTCAAAATTCAGAGCCGTTTCTGCTGGTTTTGCGCCACCTTAAAGTTGGGAGGAAAAGTAGTCCATTGAACCTTCTCAATTTGGGTATATACAGGACAACACACAACGCTCTTAGAAAAGTCCACTTCAGAGACTAGATGGCCTGATACTGTCTGTTAAAGTCACCTTTTTCCTGATTGGCATAAAGGGACTGACCAAAAGCAGCTGAGGGGAGAAAAGTTTTTATGTTGGCTGGCAGTTTCCAAGGGAAGATTCAAGATGGCAGGAAATGAATTGTAGAGCAGAGGCTAGGTGTCACCTCTGCCACAGAAGGTGGACAACAGCAGCAGGAGAGTGAGCAGAGCTCTGAAAAGGGGGAGCTGGTTATAACACTCCAAAGCCTGCTCCAAACAACACACCTCCTCCAGCAAGGCTCCACCTCCCAAATTGCCACCCTGGGGAGCAAGCATTCAGAACACATGAATTTATGGGGGAAGCATCTGACTCAAACCTCACCACTTTCAAAAGTAACTCCTATTAGCTTGGAAAGAACATTCAAGAAATAGATCTGCTCCAGTGTGTCTGTGGCATTGTCCTTAAATATGTGCAAGTCACAGCTGCTGGAGATATTTTCCTTTCTACTTTTTTTTGGTTTTTCGAGGTAGGGTCTCACTCTAGCCCAGGCTGACCTAGAATTCACTATGTAGTCTCAAGGTGGCCTTGAACTCACGGCGATCCTCCTACCTCTGCCTCCCGGGTGCGGGGATTAAAGGCATGAGCCACCACACCCGGCTCTCTATATTTTTGTGTCTGTTTTCACTTTTCTGTGGTGAAGATAAATATATTTTCTATTATTTAGAAAAATATATATTTTTTTAGACAGAGACTCACTCTATATTATGAAGCCTAGGCTGGACTTGAACTCAAAGCAATCCTTCCTACACAATCTCCCAAATGTCAGGAATTATAAGCGTGAGCCCCATGCCCAGTTTAGAAAAGTGATTGATAATACCAGTGTCAATCATTAAAAGTGACATCTTAGAAGAATATTTAATGCCATGGAAAAATGAAACACCATAAACTGTTAAGTGGAAAAAAGCCACCTCTCTCCCCCTCAATCATATATATGTATATGTATTTATATATAGGCATACATATCTTTATAGCTTAGTCTAAATATTACAATTATATATAATATTTATATATATGACTTTCACTTAAAAGGGTTAGAAGGAAGCATAAAACGTTAACAGAGTTATCTAGAATGATAGAATTATGGGTAATTTTATACTGGCCTACATTTTCTAAATTTTCCACAAGTATTGGTTTTTAAATACTTTCATTAAAATTTTACATTTTTCAATCAATTCAGCATCTTCTCTTGTCTCCTTGCCAATAATATTTTAGAATTTTATACTAGAAAAAGCTAGAATGTCTTAGGCCAAAGTATTGCATGGTGGGAGCCTCTAGTTCTCTGCTTAGGTCCTCTTTCAATTGGGACTAAGGAAGGATGAGTCCAGGTATGCTTGTGGATGGGTCACACACCCAGAAGGAGGAGTGGCACTGGTCATCCTACCTTATTGATGCATATCTTTCCATCAGATTCCTTACCAAGCTGGACTCTGCACTTGGCCCTGTGCTGAGCATGGGGGTGGGGTGGGGATAAAGACAGGATGGGACCTTCAAAGCTGGGCAGCCTACAGTGTTCAGTTATAACACAGAAGAGACAATAATCCTTCCATTGACGCAGAGAGCACCCCCCAAATCTCTTACTGGGCTTGTGACGGTTCAGGCACCTCCATAGACACCCGCCCATTGAGTGGGAGGTATCTAGCTAGAACTAAAACCTAGGTACTAAAACTGACTGGTCAGGTATAGATCAATCAGCTGTCTCTCTGACTCACCTGGGGGAACTTAAAATTAATTTCCCTAGAACAAAGGTCTCCTCTTCCCCACATGGCAGGACAGCAGAAGGATCTCTAGCTCTCCAGGCTTTAGGAAGGTAAGGCCTCCCCCCAAGCTCCAGACTTCTTCCCTCATGAACCTCTCCTTCTCATGATGAGAGCCCTCTGTATCTTTTCTTTTTCTGCTTGTGTAGCTGAACAATATAAGTTCTGTTAAACTCTCTGACACGTGTTCTCCCCACACTGGTGGCTGGAGAACTCTGTAACTCCCCATGTTCCCTTAAATAATAAAGTCTCCTTAATATACCTTAATACCTTCATATCTTATCTATGATTTTAATTCTTTAAGTTTGTAGACAAGAATTCAGGTGCTCCTTAAATTTTGGGGTGCATTGGAATTTTTTTTTTTGCTGGGCATTATCTAAATTCTAACCCCCAGTTCACCCTGCTACAGGCTGATTTCTACTGCAAACTCATAGGTAAGCATTGTTTCCAGTGAGGGTGCTCACTCATGTGGTGTGTGTGTGTGTGTGTGTGTGTGTGTGTGTGTGTGTGTGGTAGTAGTAGTAGTAGTAGTAGTAGTAGTAGTAGTAGTAGTAGTAGTAGTAGAGACCAAAGGACATCCTTGAGTGTCATTCCTCAGGAATGTCATCCACCACCTTTGAGACACCTTTGAGCCTTTCACTGGTCTGGAGCTAACATTAGTCTAGAGTAGTTTATCCAGTGAACCCCCAGGGATCCTTCTATCTCTGCCCTCCCACTCCTGGGTTACAGGTCCATACCACCGTGCATGGCATTTTCACATGGGTTCCTGGGATGGAACTCAGTCCTCATGTTTGCAAGGACAGAACTTAACTGACTGACCCATCTCCTCAGCCCTTGCCTTGATATTTAAAGAAAACAGTTTGCAGTTTTCGCAAGTGGCCAGGGATGGTGTGACAATTTCCCCAGGTTTGGTGGTGTCTCTCGTTGATCATCTGAAAGGGGATCCCTCTGGGGTTCTGGGAGTTGGGGGTGGTCTGTGAGATCTTGAACATAAGGAAGTAACCTCCTGGTGAGTGTAATCACCACTTTCCACTCGGAATTGCGCCTCGGTACTTGCTTGCTTTTTAATCATCCTCCAAATACGCATTTTCACGTTATACCCTAATGGCACCTGGAGAATCATTAGGATCTGCTGGGACCATAATCCACGGTTTTGGAAATCTCTAAGTATGTAATTTCGCTCCATGACGCAGGTTTCTAAAAGTCCACAAATAACCATTTGCATGATAAAGTCACAGCTCTGAAGTCAATTACAAGCAAAGGCTGGAGAGAATTTATTTCCTTCTTGAAAATTAAAACATGAGGTTAGGAGTTACCACACCACAGCCTCCCCTTGCCTGAATGGAACGTAGAAAGAGCAGCTACCTTTTCGTCTCAAACCTTGAGGGACAGGGAGCCTTTGCGGGACCCCCTCAGCCACCTGGGAAGGTGGTCTCTAGGGAGGCACTTGATGGGGTCAGCTGTGGGACTTTACCTCATATTGAAATGACTTTTTTTGTTCTCTCCCTGCATCTTGAGGCCACACATCCTGAAGGAGATGGAAGGACATGGGAGGGCCATTCTCAATTATGTCTGGCTCTGCCACCTGGCCAACAGGAGACCCCCCCCCCCAGATCCATGGATATGTGAAGGGACCTGGAACCTGTAAGGTTTGAGACCACTCTGAAGGGGAGAAAGGCTTTAATCAGAGAAAGACCACCAAGCTGTGGGCCATCTCCCCAGAGCAAGAAAAGCCACCTGGAAAGGTCAGATTTGGGATTTTAAGGGGAAGTGAAACTGAAGTCCCCGAATTTGTCATGTAGGATCCCAGGTTGGGGGAGGGGGGATGACAGGTGGTCAGGTAGCTCTCAGCATCAGGAAGGAAGGTCCCCCCCACCCCCCAGACAGAGACACAATGGGAGGTTTACAAGGCAGGCTTTATCTGTAACTCCTGTTGGGGTCTGGTGTCCATGTTGAAACATTCAGGGGAAACTGAGGCTGTGGGTGGACTCCATTTTGGAGCCTAAGTTTCGACCTAACTGAACCCAACTGTCCCAGACAATATAGTGTGTGTCCACTGGAGCTAAGGGACGCGAGTCATTCCCCATCTCAATAGCAAAGGGTCCCACCGGTTGGACTTGAGTTCAAGAGCCTACCCCACCCCCCATGAAAGGTAAAATCACGGTTTGCCATGGCAACCACTCACCAACACCAGGGCCAGGTGCATCTTGCTGGGGATCTATTTCTCATGGGAGAAGGAGATACGTGACTCAAGGTCACACAGGTAGCAGACTAAAAGAGACACCTAGTCTCCTCTTCTGAAGTTTCATGCCATCCGTGAACCTGGCACTTCTACCATTGCCCAAGAGAATAAATAAACCCCATGCACATGGACTTGGGTTCCCTCTGCATGTAGGCTTGAGACTTGAACTTGAGGAAGAATTCTGGTCAGAACGGTCCTTGAAGGATAAATGAAAGTTTGTATTTTTTTAGGTTTTTCTAGGTAGGTTTCGCTCTGGTCCAGGCTGACCTGGAATTCACTCTGTAGTCTCAGGCTGGCCTCAAACTCACAGTGATCCTCCTACCTCTGCCTCCCGAGTGCTGGGATTAAAGGCATGCGCCACCATGCCCGGCTGAATGAAAGTATTTTTCAAGGGAAAACAAAATACGGAGTTAGGGCAATGGCTCCGTTAGTAAAGTGCTTAGTATACAAGAGCCTGAGTTCAATCCTCAGAAGTCACATAAAAAGCTGGGCATGATGTCACATGTTTGTAATCCCGGGGTGCTGGGGGTGGGGACAGAGAAGACCTGAGACTCCCTGGACAGATAATTTAGTCTAGTTGAAGAGCTTCAGGTCAATGAGAGACCCTGTCTCAATAAATAAATAAATAAAGTGAGACTGGAGTGATATCTCAGTGGTTAAAGGTGTTTGCTTGCAAAGCCTGATGGTCTGGATTTGATTCCCCAGTACCCACATAAAGCCAGATGTGCAAAGTGGCACATGTGTCTGGAGTTTGTTTGCAGAGGCAGAAGGACATGGCACACCCATACTCTACCTTCCCCTTTCTTGCATTCTCTGTCTCTCTCAAATAAATAGATAACTTTTTTTTAAAAAAAGAGGGATGGCCTTCCTGAGGAATAACACCCAAAGTTGTCCTCTAGTATCCAGATCGATCCACACAGAATTACACAAACAATTAAAAAAAAATCCAAGTTCATCGTGCACTCGAGCCAAACCTACGCCTTGTGTGTTCTAACAGAGTGAAAGCACCAAGCTAGGAAGCAGCTGTTCTCCAAGTTTGATTGGCACTACTTCATTTAGTTGGCATCCAGGGTCACAAGGAAGGAGCATTTAGTTGGCATCCAGGGTCATGAGTAAGGAGCATTTCGTCTCTACAAAGGCGCTGGCTGGCCTGCTGGCATGTCCCTCAGGCTTGTCCCTTACGTGCCCATAAAACCATACTATAGGACTAGAGAGATGGCTCAGTGGTTAAGGTGCCTGCCTGCAAGGCCTTATGATCAGGGTTCAATTCCCCAGGACCCCTGTAAAGCCAGATGCACAGAGTGGCTCATGCATCTGGAGTTCATTTGCAGTGGCTGGAGGCCCTGGTATGTCCACTCTCTCTGTCTCTCTTCTCTCTGTATCTCTCTGCTTGTAAATAAATAAATGCATAGATAAAAACTTTTTAAAAACATACTATAGGATGCTTTGTTCCAGTATTGGACATCACTGTCTCCCAAATTGAGAAGTGTCACTCTTATGTTGCGAAGGAGTCCAGTATGGAAACTAACTGCCTCTTTATTACCTGATTATATTTTTAAAAATATTTTTATTTATTTGCATGTATGTGTGTATGTGTGTTTGTGTGTGTGTGTGTGTGTGTGTGTGTGTGTGTACCAGGGTCTCTTTCCACTCTATATATTCTTCTTATAGGGTTTTAAAAAATATTTTATTTATGAGAGAGAGAGAGAGAGAGAGAGTATGGATGTACCAGGGCCCCCTTCCACTGCAAACAAACTCCAGATACATACACTATTTTTTTTGAGTCTAGTTTTACCTGAGTACTGGGGAATTGAACCCCTGTCCATCAGGCTTTGCAAGCAAGCACCTTTAACTGCTGAGCCATTTCTCCAGCTCCAAAATGTTCTGCTTATAAAAATCCAGTCAGATGCATGTGCCACTTTGCATGTCTGGCTTTACGTGGGTACTGTGGAATTGAACCCTGGCAGGCAGGCTTTGCAAGCAAGCACCTTTCATGGCTGAACCATTGCCCACCCCATTAGTAGATTCTTACTAAGCAGCTCTAGGAAGGCTCTAAAAGTATCTATCTGAATGTGGTGAAAGCTCAGGCCAAAATTTGAGACTCGTAGTCAGGCTACGATGTCAGGAGAGCAGTAAGGTGAATAGGCAAGGCTAACAATCTGGAGCTGTTCAGAGTCCAGCAGATGCCTTCCACAGCTTGCTGCAACAGACCTCGAGTTGCAAGTCTCTGCCCCACAGAAAAGGTGAGGCAACCAAGGCACAGAATGGCCAGCAGCCCACAGCATCACACAGGGGAGACCTAGGAGGCTGTTACATTGCACTGGTTACCTGTGTCCTGAGCCAATCAAACTCAGGCTGTCAGGTTTTGCAAGCAAGCGCCTTTAACCACTGAGCCATCTCTCCGCCCTGCACTTGGGAATTTAAACAGTGCTTGTTTTTTAAAATATTTTATTTATTCATTTTCAAGCAGAGAGATAGAGATAAAGATAGAGATAGAGAGAGATAGAGATAGATGAGAGAGAGAGAGAGAGAGAGAGAGAGAGAGAGAGAGAGAGAGCACCAGGACCACCACCTTGTGGGTCTGGCTTATATGAGGCCTTAGGCACTGGAGGCAAGTGCCTTAACCACTGAGCCATCTCTCCAGCCCATCAGTGCTTGTTTTCCTGGGAGAGAAAATCACTGTGGCTTTCTGAGTCAGAAGAAAGCAGTTCTAGCCAGCATCCACTACAAGATGTGGCAACAGCCAGCTCAGGAGAAGAGAGGTACACAGATAGTCCCCTGTGGGCTAGACAGGTCAAGAACCCACGAGATTCACTCCCCCAACTCCCATCTCAGCCAGTGCAAGAGAGCTTTTCTGCTTATAAAATCCCAAATGGATGCTTGTCATATGGTATTTGTTCAGCATATCCTCAGGGGCAGGAGCTTGCCAACTCAGGCGTGCAGAGGTGGGGAGAGGAGATTGTGATGGGACAGGATGCACTGGACATTCTTTATTTCTCAGTTTGAGTGTTGAACAGTTAATCACTTAAAGTAATTTGGCAGAAGAGCTGAGGAAACATGCACCTCTTCCTGTATAAGGAGTTTTTAAAAATTATTTTATTTATTTATTTATTTATTTATTTATGAGAGAGAGAGGGTCTCCAGCCACTGCAAATGAACTCCAGACACATGTGCCCTCTTGCACATCTGGCTTTATATGGGCACTGGGGAATCAAACTCTGGTCCTTCTGCATTGCAGGCAAACGTCCCTTGTGGACTGAACATTCAGGGGGCAGGAGATGCATCACCAATGAATGAAACCCATAGCTACTCATGTAATCTGTGCAAAGGGTGACTGTCCCCAGGGCTGGCACACTCCAAAGCAGCAGAAAAATCCCCAAGCCATTTCTTTTTGGCATACTCAGGAGTGTTTATTTTTCCCTCAGACTCACCTTCCAGGGTCTGGTCTTCCTCACAGGCATGGCAAATCGAGTTTGCTTTTCCTAAACGGTATTGTGAGTGGAGGGGGACAGGGCAGCTGGAGTCACCTGGGAAAGCCGCTGGGGAATTGTCTGCATACCCTGGCCAGTGTCTTCTGTCCCCACTGCACATTGAAAGGACTCCAGACTATGTGTGCTCATTTGTTCTCTCAAAACTGATGCCCCAGGGCTGGGAGATGGCTCAGCAGTTAAGGTACTGTGACAGGTGTCTGCAGAGACACTACCCCTTGAGTAGGAGGTGTCTAGCCAGAGCCCAAATCTAGGCACTGAAACTTATTGGTCAGGTATGAACCGACGATCAATGGTCTCTCTGCCCACCTTGGGCAGGAAATACTGACTGAACAGTTAATTTGCTCTCTCCCCCACATGCCAGGCTAGCAGAAGGACCTCTGAATCTCCTGGCCTTAGGAAGGTAATGGCTGGGGTGGGAGAAGGCTCCAGATTTTTCCCTCATGAACCTCTCCTTCTCATGATGGGAGCCCTCTGTTATCTTTTCTTCTTCTGCTTGTTTAGCAGAACAGCGTAAGTTCTATTAAACTCTCTGACACATGTTCTCCCCACACTGGTGGCTGGAGAACTCTGTAACTCCCCATGTTCCCTGGGCAGCTTTCCTATCCAATTCCTTCTTCCCTTAACTGATTAATCTAGAATAAATATGTGGTAAAAAAAAAATACTTATTTCTGTCCCTGTGTATAATTCTTTTGCATTAGAGGAATCAAACTTGGTGGGGAAATGCAGTGGTAAAAAAAAAAAAAAAAACAGATATTGCTGTGCCAAAACTTCCCCATTACAGTACTTGCCTGCAAAGCCTAATCACCCGGGTTTGATTTCCAGTACCCACAATATGCACACAATGACACATGCGTCTGGAGTTTATTTGCAGTGGTTGGAGGCCCTGGTATACCCATTCTTCTTCCTCCTCTTCCTCTTCCTCCTCTCTCTCTCTCTCTGTCTCTCTCTCCTTGCAAATTATATATAAATTATATTTAAACCCAAAGCTTGGGGGGAGGGGATAGCAGAATGTAGGATTCAGTGAGTCGGTTCCATCTCGATGGAGTTTAACCCAGGTGTTCCCCCTGCATCCTTCGGCCTCATCCATCGAGGCAGCCATGGAAGGCCACCAGCATTAGCATCTTTCTCTCCAGGGCCTTCTTTCCTGCCAGAGCCACATTGCTTGTCTCCATGATAGGCCCAAAGTGCCAGGGATCAGCATTTCCCTCCCCAACTCAAGAACTCCTCCACCAACCCTGCCAGAACCAGGACCCAAATGCCCCCAGCTCACTCAACACTCCCAGGGGTGTAATTATGTGGCTTTGCATCTAGTGGCTTCAGGGATGTCACATGGGATTAGGTAAGTTCCAAGTGGCTCCAAGGATAGAGGAAATGGAAGCCCACCCCTCATTGACTGTGTTTCTATTATCTCACGTCCTGCATGGGTTTCCTGGACCACCCTCCAAAACAGACCATGTACATGTCTGCTCCAGCCCTTGCCTCAGGGTCTGTCTCGGGAAACATGAACTACGACAGGCAATAAAGCCACTTACTGCTGGGTGATCTGGGCACAGCCACTCCACAAGGATCAAGCTTCAGGCTTCTGAATCACGAGACTAAACCCAGAAGTCCCCTCTATTCACTTCTGCCAAGTCACAGATGCTCCGACAGACACCGCATAAACCTGACCCTTCATGTCCATTTGTGCCAAAATCACTGAAACCAAGTCGGCCCCGGCGGATCCCCCGGTACACTTCACAGGGACCAAAATGTCCCCAAGGAAACAGAGAGGAGAATGCTTAGACACCAAAGATACCATATCCTGTGATCTGGATGCAGCCGGAAGCTCAGCCCAGGAACCACTCTGGGAGGATATGAAAGGGTCACTTGATTTAATTTGCAAACATTGCTGACTAATGCCATCTGTTTTCCTAATTAGGACATCACCTGCCAAAGGGCCCTCTCCCTGGTGTCCACTTATCCTCTGGATAGCATGTGCCAGTCCAGCCTGCCTGGTCACTGTGTCTCCTCATGGTCCCTCTCACACAGTCGCCCGCTCAGGACACAGCTGTTCCCATTCATTGCTCAGGTTCTTCACAGATCATGAAGTCGCTAGGGGGTGGCCGGAGGTGGGCAAACCTCTAGTGTGGGCTTTGCCTGCTTGGGAAATCCTCCCCCTCTCTGGTGCTCATTCTCCAATAGTCCTCAGAGGAAAGGGCAGTGAGGAAGTCCACTCCACCCTCCCCATAGGGATGGATAGTTGCCACATGCCCTTGTGTGCCAGGTCTTGGTCTATTCATTTGGGGTATACTGGTGAATATGCCAGGAGGCAAGTCTGTATGGCAAAGGGCTTAAATGCCTGCTCTGGAAATGAGCAGTGTCTACACAGGTTGTCCCTACATTGGTTCATCTGAAAACAGAAAAGGCTAGACTCCTTGTCCCCCCCTACTACAAGATTCACCCCCCACGAAAGATTGCCAAGTGCCTGAAATCCCAGTCTCAATCATGCGTGGAAAGAACACAAGGTCCCCAAAATATTTTAGTCCCAAGCAGAGGGTGTTAGTGGAAGTAAAGATGACATTAGCCCTGACTACAAAGCAGGAGAGATGAAGATGAGGTTAAACAGAAATCTCAGGATGGGGAGGTAAATTGTTCCCAAGCGGACACATTTTCACAGGACCCAAACTCAGCTTCCTTATCTAAAATAATGATGATCCATTTGAGCTAGATTCTGGATGGGACACCATCCTGCTTGCTGTCTGGTCTAAACCATGAACAAAGGAAGGGAAGTTATTAAATTTAATTCCATATACTATGGGTCACCCCTGCTCATCTCTGGAACTTTCTTTTTATCCCCCCCACACATACACACTTGTGTGTGTGCACTGCCAAAGGCATTTGTGTTTTGTGTTTGTTTAGCTGTGTGTGTGTGTGTGTGTGTGTGTGTGTGTGTGTATAGACCAGAGGAAACCTCAGGTGTCATCCTCAATCATGTCATACACTTTTCTTTTTAGATAGTCTCTCCCTGAACCTGAGGCTCACCAACTGAACTACTCTGGCCGGCCAGTGAGCCCAAGGGATCCTCCTGTCTCTGCTTCACCGGTATTGAGATGACAGGTGCATATCAATACACCTTGCTTTTTTTAATATGGGTTCTGGGGATTGAACTTGGGTCTTCAGGCTTGCAAGGCAAGTCTTTTACTGACTGAGCCATCTCCCCAGCCCCAGGCCTATTCATTTTGATGCTGTCTGTGCCATCCCCTGGCATGTGCACCCACCAGCAGCCTATGGATGATGGTGGGGGAGCGCAGAGCTGGGGAGGAGGTTTGTAGGATTATCTTTGTACCATTAGTGTGGACAGTTGGATATAATAACAGAAAGTGACTCACCCAACCAGAGTTCACATGAGCTGAAGGCGAAATAATACCAACCAGGCCAATGGTCATTCTTTATTCCCCTGCCCCAACTTTCTTTCAATGACATACTGAATGTACAATTTTTTTTTCAGGTAGAGTCTCACTCTAGCTCAGGCTGACCCCACATTCACTTTGCAGTCTCAGGGTGGTCTCCAACTCATGGCGATCCTCCTGCCTCTGCCTCCCGAGTGCTGGGATTAAAGGCGTGCGCCACCACGCCTGGCTCAGGTTTCATCTCCCATTCCTTGAAGAAGCAAGTGGTGAAGTAATAAAAACCTTCACTTCTGCTTGGACCTCAGTAGCCTGGCTGCTAGACTCAGCCCTGTCCTTATTTGCTGTGTGACCATGAGTATTGCTAAGCTCTCTCTCTCTCAGCCTTTAACTTCTTCATCTGTCAAATGATAAGGCTCGATTATGACAAGAGCAATTGGGAACACTTCTGCCGGCTATGGACTGCTGTGTTGAACATTTGTCATGGAGCACTGTACTTCCTCCTAGGCTGATTTCATTTTCCCCATGCTTCACACACATAGTTAGTGATTAATATTGACTCAACACCCCTACTCAACATCCCATAACTATTATCCTCCTTTTCAAGAAGGGACACCGAGGTACAGCAGGTCCAAAAATGTGTGCATCTGTCATGGTGCCTGCAATGCTCAGAGAAAGGACATGAAAGGCTTTTCAAGCATACAGTACAACAGGTACCAGGGTGGAGTGATCCTGGGAGCAGTGTGGTCTGCCTGGATGGAAAGGGTAGGAAGGAGGGAATGCAAGATGATTCTTCCAAAGGTCATAGGCCAGGGGGAGTCACTTGGACCTTACTATGAAGGGACAGAGACCCTGAAAGAACTTGAAGCAATGTAACAAGATCCAGCTTTGGGTTTAGGCAGGGTCCACTGACAACCCCCAAAGACCCATCTGCCTAGCAGGAAATTGGAAGCAGGAAGGAACAGAAAGCAGAAAATAAGAAACAGGAGGTTGTGGTGGCACACGCGGTAGGATATTGCTGAAGAGGTGGAGGCAGGAAGATCAGGAGTTTGAGGCCAGCCTGGGCTACACATTTTGGGATGGAGAGATGGCTCAGGGGTTAAGGCACTTGCCTCCAGTGCTTAAGGCCCCTGGTTCAATTCCCCAGGACCCACATAAGCCAGACCCACAAGGTGGTGGCCCTGGTGCTCTCTCTCTCTCTCTCTCTCTCTCTCTCTCTCTCTCTCTCTCTCTCTCTCTGTCTGCTTGAAAAATTAATAAATAAAATAGTAAAAAAAGACACAAGTTTAAAAAAAAGAAACAGGAAGTAGGAAGCAGTACACAGGAAGTCTAGCAGAAGCTGCAATTCTGACTTTTGCCATAAGTAGGATGAGGAAGACGTGCAGAGAGACGGAGGGGAATGGGGACAGGTTGCCTTGGAGGGGGTCAAGGACAATAATTCAGGTCTCCAACTTGGGCAACTGAGTGAGGGGCTATGGAAAAATAAGAGGGTCCATTCTGGGGTACAGTGGGTGCAGGAGAAGGAGAGATATGAACTCTGGGTTCATATTTCTGCTGCAGGGATCTTCCCTCCTTGGTAAACCTGGCTCCTGCCCCACCGCCTGACTCTCTGCTCGGTCCACTCAGAGGCCCTCATCTGACCTTTCCCCTCTACCTCATCCCCACAGAAAGGTCCTTCTCATGGACATTTTAGTGGTGCATGAACTCCAAACAGGACAGAAAGCTGACTTTGTGCTGACAGTAGCCTTATGAAGAAAAAGGGCTTAAATAAATGCCTGCACTGGAACTGAGCAGGGGCTGCACAGGTCATCCCTGCATTGGGTCATCTGATGACAGAAAAAGCTAGACATTCCTTGTCCCCTCCCTGCTGCAAGATTCCCCACTCCCACGAAAGATTGCCAAGTGCCTGAAATCCCAGTCTCAGTCTTTCGTGGAAAGAACACAAGGTCCCTAAAAGGCTTTCATCCCAAGATTCCCTAGAGGCCTGGGCATGAGGAAGGCTGTCACACCAGAGCCCAACTACCCATCCCCCAACCTTAGTGTCCATTGTCAGGGGCGAAAGCTTTTGGGGGCCTTTGGAGGCAAACCCTGGCTTAGTCTTGGACGGCACCTGAGAGCCTGCCAAGAGGGGCTTGGCTTAATGAGTTTCAGGAGG
>PVHP010019289.1:0-32052 GCA_004024765.1 Zapus hudsonius
ATATATATATATATATATATATATATATATATATATATATATATATATATATATATATATATATATGATCATGTCATCTGCAAAGAGGGATAGTTTGACTTCTTTCTCTCTGATTTGTATCCATTTTATGCTGTTTTATTGTCTTATAGCTTGGGCTAGAACTTCAAGCGCTATGTTAAATAGCAGTGGTGAGAGTGGACATCCTTGTCTTGTTTCTGAGTTGAGGGGAAACTCCTTGAGGATGATTTGTGCTTTAGGAGATCTGTATATTGACTTCATCCTGTTGAGGTATAGGCCATCTATGCCTATTCTTTCCCGGGTTTTGAACATGAAGTGGTGTTGAATTTTGTCAAAAGCCTTCTCGGCATCAATTGAGATGACCATGTGGTTTTAGTTGTTGAGTTTGTTAATGTGGTGAATTATATTTATCGATTTGCGAATGTTGAACCATCCCTGCATCCCTGGGATGAAGACGACTTGTTCAGGGTGAATTATAGACTTGATATGGGTTTGTATTAGGTTTGCTTGGACTTTGTTTAGGATTTTTGCATCCAATTTCATCAGGGGTATGGGCCTGTAGTTTTCTTTCTTTGTTACATCCTTGCCTGGTTTGAGAATTAGGGCGATGGTAGCTACATAAAAGGAGTTTGGGAGCCTACCCTCTTTTTCTATGTTCCTGACAAGCTTCAAAAAGAGAGGTTTCAGTTCTATGATGTAAAGAAAGGTAGTAGTGTGATAATTCTAGGAAAATAGGTCAAATTTTCTTAAATAAAGTAAGTATCTTAGACTTAGAAAGATTATTGCCATATTTTCTCTTATATGCAGGTCATAGATTTTAATTACATTTATATATAAAACAAATATATATAATTAGATTTCTATGGAGGAACAGTTTTTTTTCTATATTAACATAAAAATAAACATTTATTCCTTTATATCAGAGGTGTTAGAGGACTGTTTGCTATGATTATAATCTACTTGTTCAATAGGAACATTTTGACTTATTTATTTTGTAAATATAAAATGAGGGCAGAATCACAGGTACAAGTAATATACTTGTTTATTGTTTATCAATACTTGCTGACATTCACCTAATTAATTACGTAAAATATATATTGTATAGTCAGTTTGGTGATGGAGAACAGTTCTAAAATTTATATTATTTTTGTTTATGGTTTATGAGCTCCTCAAGAACCACGATGACAGTGCATTCCCATGGACAGGAAAAAGTTTCTTTTATTTTAATAGATTTTGCATAAATTTTTACAGACTTTTTTTGTTACACAGCTTTCAGTACTGTTTAAGATCTATATTTATTGTAATTAATGTTTTATGAAATTAGCCTTAATTAACATCCATAGAAGCACACCTTCAAATTACAAATAATATGAAAGTAATAGCTATTCTAGAAAGAATTTTTAGAGGAATGAGAGAGTGAGCCAGGCAAGGAGAGGGTTTTCCTAAAGAAATCTGTAAGTTGGGCAGTGACAGAAAGTATTAATGAATGAGTTCATGAAGGCACATAAAGCTGACATGTTAGCCAATCATACTTTATTTGGTATTTTTTCTAATTCCTTTTTATTTTTTTCTTTTATTTATTTGCCTATGCATGTGTGTATTGGAACACCAGGATCTCTTGCTGGTACAAATGAATGCCAGCCACATGTGCCACTTTTTCTTTGCATTTGGCTTTATATAAAGGGCATTTCAACCTAGGCTGGCAGGTCTTGCAAGCAAGTACCTTAAACCACAGAACCATTTCCTCACCCTTAATCTTATATTTTTAAGCAAAGGAATTAATGCATCCCTAACTAGCATTTAAAATATGTAATTTCTTTTTTATATAAATTGTATCTTTATTATCCATATTTAGATTCACTGAATGAGCAAATGATGTGTTGGTGTCCCCAATTCCCAGATTTCCCTCCTTCCTGTCCCCAATCAGCTGTGTGTCCTCCTCCATGTGCAAACTGGATCAGTCCATGGGGTAAGGGGTTATGGACAGCATAGGAGTCAACCTGGTTCCACCGCCCCTCCTTTGTATGTTATTACTGAGGGGCTAATATCTCTGGATATTCTCCTCCACCATGGCTCTTCCACTTAGTTCCCTGAAAGACTGCTTTATTGTTGAGGTCTTAGGGGTCTCTGTACTTCTGCTTTAGGTTGCATTGAAAATCTTTTGTGTCGGTCTCGCTGGCTATCCTTCACTTGACAAGTGATTTACAAAGAGACTACTAACAATAGAATCTAGCCATTTCAGAAGTGGTTATCTCACTTAACCTATACTGATCTCACTCTCCGGTGGAGATTCTGTTTGTATTTTTCAGAAGGCAGCGAGACCTTTGGCCTTTACAACCCAACCAATGAGCCACAGGCCTATAGCTGACACCCAGGCAAGAGATGAGCCACCCCAGACCTACTGTGGAGGATCCATATGGAAACCCACAGAGAGTGGTGGGATAAGCAAGAGACCTATAACCACAGCCAATTAGTCAACCTAAAATATGTAATTTCTAAGTTACACAAATTTGAAAGCATTGGCTATATGAATTTATTGTCATGATAAAATTCTTTAAAAAAACAAACATGTATTTAATACTGTTATTTATTGATATTATTAACACTTGAATTCCTTATTCATATGAACATTTTTGATCTGATAATTTCCTTAATAAAGTAAGAATATGCCATTAGAGTTTCTAGCATATATTTTCTTAAGTTTTTACTTCATAAATTTATAATTCATGATTGAGTAATAAATTGTATAGTAACATTTCATAAATAATTGTTGACTATTCAAATTTAAATATTCTACCTTTTGTTTAATTATACTTCAATACAATATTCAGGTTAAAACAATGTGTGCTGGGGAAACAGTTTCTTGGGTAAAAGTATATGCCAAAAGCCTGACAGCCCAAGTAGGCCTTGGGACCACCTGAGTCGGTTCTTCAGGATCGGCTTGCCATATGACTCACATCTGAGTCTCCAGTCCTTGGGGGCAGACACCAGAGAATTGCCGGGGCTCGTGAGAACTGCATTGCTGCAATCAGATAGGCTCTTTATCAAGACAAATGTGTGGATGGGTGATAGAGAGAGAACGCCTGACATTTTCTTCTGGTCTCCATATGCCTGAGACCACGTTTGCATGTACACATATATAACACACATACTGCACCAGGCATACTAGACATGAATAAATAAATGCAAGAGGAAAGAATAAAACTTAAACAACGTGGGGTTGAGCATAAAATCAAAGCATCTGTAATCAGAAGTGTATCTTGGGAATTATTTTTTAATATATATTTATTGTCCACAATGAGTTACATTATTTAGTGGGTAAACAATGAGTTGTTATCCCCAATTCCCCAATGCCCCCCTCCCCATCCCCAATCAGTGGGATATCCTCCTCCATCAGTCATCTGGATCAGTCCTTGTAGCAGGGGAGTATGGATAGCCTAGTAACCATCCTGGCTCTCCTGGCCCTAGTGTGTTGTTACTGAGGGGTGCCATGTCTCTGGATAGTCTCCCCTACCATGGCTCTCACAATCTTTCTGACCCCTCTTCCGCTCAGTTCCCTGAGTCATGGTGGGTGAGTAGGCTGCTTTAATGTTGTGAGTTTAGGGGTCTCTGTGTTGAAAATTGTTGGTTTCTGACAACCTGGCTTATCCTGTTTTGATTGAATGGCTGTGGCTGTGGATCTCTTGTTCATCCCATCATTCTCTGCAGGATTCCATATAGGTCCTCCAGGATATGGCTGTGGTGGCTCATCTCTTGCCAGGATCTCAGCTATCTGCCTATGGTCAGATGATAGGATTAGATGGCCACAGCTCTCTCGCTGTATCCTGAAAAATACAAACACAATCTCCATCGGAGAGTGAGATCAGTCTAGGTTAACAAATATACACAATTCTGGATTACCAAGATTCTATTTTTAGTAGCCTCCCCGTCAATCACTCCCATAATGCATCTTTTCTTGTGAGCCCAAGAGTACCGGATCCGGTGCATATCAATCTGAATCGCCAATAAGTCAAGGGCTCCCCCTCCCTAAGAGGAATATTTGGCCAAATTTAAAAGATATTGATTGTCTCCCCCAGGCCCAGGCGCCTCCATTGCATGAGGGCTCCTTTCTTGGTTCACTGTTCTTTCCCACTAGGAGGTATGGTCAGCCTATTCATGGCCGCAGACTATGTTTCATGCCAGTGGTCTCTGTTTACTCCAGCTGTCCTTGATCAGCTTCCCCTGGCAGCTTGTGCAGTGCCTTGTAGCAATACACTAATTAACACCTGGGGGCTGGTTATCATTCCGGACCTTGAAGGGTATCTCGATGCTGATCTATGGCATTCTGTGGTTTCTTCAGCAACAGGGCTTAGCCTCAGGCCTGGGGAGGGCCATTTGTGTTTCCTCCTCTTTGATTTCTCTGTTGACATCAGTGCCCCATTCTGTGAGGGGGTTGTTTGAGATATTTTTATGTATTTTTTTTTTTTTAGTTCTCTGCAAGATCTGGAGAATAGGTCTTTGTCTGAGTTATAGCTGGTAAAGATCATCTCCCAGTTTGATGGGGGTCTATTGGCTCTGAGTATGGTTTGTCTATACAGAAGCTTTTGAACCTGATCAGGTCCCAGCGGTTAAGTGATGGTTGTATTTCCTGGGCTGCTGGAGATTTGCTCAGGAAATTTTTCCCTACTCCTATTTCAAGTAGAGTTCCTCCTATGTTTTTCTCCCAGGGTGTTCAGGGTTATAGGATTTATTTTGAGGTCTCTGATCCATTTGGAGTTGATTTTTTGTGCATGGTGAATGGAGTGGGTCTATTTTCATTTTTTTACACCTGTTTATCCAATTAGTCCAGCACCATTTGTTGAAGATGCTATCTTTGGCCCAGGGTACATTGTTGGCCCCCTTGTCAAAGACCAAATAACTGAAGTTATTTCCCTTTAAAGCTGAGTCTTCATTCTGTTCCATTGATCTGTCTGTTGGTTTTTATGCCAGTACCATGCTGTTTGGTTTACTATGGCTTTGTAGTATGATTTGAAGTCAGGCAAGGTGATACCTCCTGAGTAGGATTTTTTACTTAGAATAGTTGTGGCTATATGAGGTCTTTGGCCGTTCCAAATAAATTTAGAGATTATTTTTTCTATGTTTGTGAAGAAATAGATTGGGATTTTTATCGGCATGGCATTAAATCTGTAAATCGCTTTTGGCAGGATTGCCATTTTTACTATATTGATTCTGCCTATCCATGAGCATGCAATATCTTTCCATCTTTTCACATCCTCCTCTATTTCCTTCTTGAGTGTTTCAATATTTTCCTTATATAAGTCCTTTACAGCCTTGGTTAGTGATATTCCAAGGTATTTGATTTTCTTTGAGACTATAGAAAATGGGACAGTCTCTCTGATGTCTTTTTCTGTCTGCTTGTCTTCTGCATATAGAAAAGCTACTGATTTTTGTGTGTTGATTTTGTATCCTGCCACATTGCTGAAGGCATTAATCACCTTCAAGAGGTTACTGATACTATTCTTTGGGTCTGATATATAAAGGATCATGTCATCTGCAAAGAGGGATTGTTTAATTTCTTCCTTTCTGATTTGTATCCCTTTTATGCCCTTCTCATGTCTTCTCACTTGGGCTAGAACTTCAAGCACTATGTTACAGAGCAGTGGTGAGAGTGGGCAGCCTTGTCTTGTTTCTGAGTGGGAACTCCTTGAGTCGTTCCCCATTGAGAATGATCTGTGCTTTAGGAGTTTTGTAAATTTTCTTTATTAAGTTGAGGAATAGGCCATCTATGCCTATTCTTTCCAGAGCTTTGAACATGAAGTGGTGTTGAATTTTGTAAAAGGCCTTCTCCACATCTGTTGAGATAACCATGTGGTTTTTGTGTTTGAGCCAATTAATGTGGTGGATTACATTTATCAACTTGCATGTGTTGAACCATCCCTGCATCTCTGGGATAAGGCCAACTTGCTCATGGTGGATATTTTTGATGTAGCATTGTATCCGGTTTGCTAGGAATTTGCTCAGGATTTTTGCATCTAAGTTCATTAGAGATATGGGTTTGTAGTTCTCTTTTTTGTTGCATCCATTCCTGGTTTGGGGACTAGGGTAATGGTAGCTTCATAGAAGGAGTTTAGAAGCCTTCCCTCTTTTTCTGTGCTTCTAACAAGCTTCAGAAAGAGTGGTTTCAGCTCTATGATGAAGGCTTCATAGAATTTAGCTGAGAAACCATCTGGTCCTGGGCATTTCCTTTTTGGAAGTTTTTTTTTCTTTAATTACATCTTCAATCTCTGTGGATATGATAGGTTTATTTAGTGATGTTATCTTCTCTGGGTTAAGCTTTGGTAGTTGGTAGGTGTCCAAAAACTTATCCATTTCTTCCAGGTTCTCTAATTTTGTGGAGTAGAGGTTTTGGAAGAATGACCTGATGATACTTCCAATGTCTTCAGGATCTGATGTTTTCTCCCCCTTGTCCTTTCTGATTTTGTTGATTTGGGTTTTCTCCATTCATTTGATAAGATTGGCCAGGGGTTTGTAAATCTTATTAACTTTTAAAAAGAACCAACTCTGTGATTTATCTATTTTTTAATCATTTTCTTGATTTCCAATTCATTAATCTCAGCTCTGATATTAATTATTTCCTTTTGTCTTGAGCTCCTCAGGTTAGCTTTTTCCATCTGTTCCAATGAGTTTAGGTGGGTGGTTAGATGACTGATTTGAGACCTCTCTGTCTTTGATATGAAGGCATTTAGCGCAATGAACTTCCTCCTTAGGACTGCCTTCATTGTGTCCCACAAGTTCTGATAAGATGTGTTAATATCATCATTTAGTACTAGGAAATATTGGGTTTCCTGTTTTATTTCTTGGATTACCCAATCATTTTTTAGGAGCAAATTGTTCAGGCATCAGTACTGTGTGCATTTTATGGATCCTGGTCCATTGTTAATTTCTACCTTTAATGCATTATAGTCTGATATGATGCAAGGAACTACATCAATCTTCCTGAATTTGTTTAGGGATGATTTATGAACTAGGATATGATCAATTTTAGTAAAAGTACCATACTCTGCTGAGAAGAATGTATATTCTGTGTCTTTAGGGTGGAACGTTCTGTAAATATTTGTTATTCCCTAGTTGATCAATGGTGTTATTGAGCTCCGTTATGTCCCTGCTGATCTTCTGTTTGGTTGATCTGTCTAGAGATGAAAGAGGTGTATTAAAGTCTACTACTATGATGGAGTTAGAGTCTATTTATGCTTTATTTTTGAGTAGGGTTTCTGTTATGAACAGTGTTGCACCCATATTTGGTGCATATGTTATTGATGGTGATATCTTCCTGCTGGATCATTCCTCTGATGAGTAAGAAGTGACCATCATTATCCTTTTAAATCAATTTTGGTGTAAAGTCTATTTTGTCAGAAATTAATGTAGCCACAGCTGCTTAATTTTTACTTCCACATGCCTGATAAACTGTTTTTCATCTTTTAACTCTAAGAAGATTGCTGTCTTTAGAAGTAAGGTGCATTTCCTTAAGGAAGCAGATAGAAGGGTCCACTTTTCTGATCCACCCTGCAAGTCTGTGTCTTTTTATAAGGGAGTTAAGTCCGTTTATATTCAGAGATATAACTGTGAGGTTTGCTCTAAGCCCTGCCATTTTTTTTAGTAAGAAAAATGTCTTTAATTCAGCCACCCAAAGGTGACTGCTTTTGCTACTTCTGTTTTTTTTATCTTAAATATATTTATTGTCCATACTGTGTTACATTATTCAGTGGGCAAACAATGAGCTGTTATCCCCAATTCCCCAATGCCCCCCTCCCCATCCCCAATCAGCTGGATATCCTCCTCCATGTACCATCTGGATCAGTCCTTGTGGCAGGGAGCCCTGGATAGCCTAGTACTCAGCACGGACCTCCTGGCTCAAGTGTGTTGTTGCTGTAGGGTGCCATGCCTCTGGATAGTCTCCACCACCATGGCTCTTACAATCTTTCAGCCTCCTCTTCCGCATAGTTCCCTGAGTCGTGGTGGATGAGTATTAAGGCTGCTTTAAGATTGTGAGTTGAAGATCATTGGTTTCTGTCTCACTGGCTTATTCTGTGTAGGTTGAATGTCTGTGGCTGTGGGTCCTCGTTCCTCCCATCATTCTCTGCGGGGTTCCATATGGATCCTCCACGGTATGACTATGGTGGTTCCTCTCCAGCCAGAATCTCAGGCATCGGCCTACGGTCGGTTGTTAGGGGTTAGATGGGCCCCAGCTCTCTTGCTGCATCCTGAAAAATACAAGCACAATCTCCTTTGGAGAGTGTGGTCCATATAGGTTAACAAATATACACATCTCTGGTTTACCTAGAGTCTATTTCTAGTAGCCTCCCCATCAATTGCTCCCTCAGTTAAGCCCTGCCATTTTGAGGGGTTAATGGATGTTGGTGTCTGTGCTGCTGTTATTAGCACACTGACTCTGATTGTTGTGTCTGATCTCCTGTACTCTTCTGAAGTAAATTTCTTTTTTTTTTTTTAGTGTGGGATATGTCCTGTAGAATCTTCTGAAATTTTGGCTTTGTGTTCAAATAGTTGTAGAGCTGGTTTACTTCATGGAACACTTTCACTTCTCCATCTATTATGAGGGATAGCTTTGCTGGGTACAGTAGTCTAGGTTGAAAGCCATACTTCTTTAGGCCCTGAAAAGCATTACTCCAAGCCCGTCCGGCTTTCATGGTTTCTAATGAGAAGTCTGAGGTAAGTCTGATGGCTTTTCCTCTGTAAGTTACGGTTTGCTTTTCTCTAGCAGCTTTGAGTATTTTCTCTTTGCTTTCTATGTTAGGCATCTTAATTAAAATGTGTCTTGGAGAGTTCCTCTTCATGTCCTGTGTCTTTGGAGTCCTCTGGGCCCCTTGAAAGTTGAGTGGGCTTTCTCTTGTTAGATATGGAAAGTTTTCTTGAATAATTCTGTTGAAGATATTTCCTATGCCCTTAGCCTGGACTTCTTCTCCCTCTAGGATCCCCATGATTCTAATATTGGTCCTCTTTATTGTATCCCATAGATCCCTCAAGTTTTGCTCACTTGATTTCTTGAATTTATTGAAACCTCTGACATCCTTATTAATTCCTTCTGATTTGTCTTCTACTTCTGAAAGTCTGTCCTCCAGATTATCAACTCTGGGACTGATTGATTCGAGGGAGATTTTTAACAACTCCATTTCATTTTTGTTTTCTGCTATAATTTTGTTTATAGTCTCCATTTCTTTGGTGAGATCCAATTTCCAGTCTATTTTTGTTTTTGCTAGGGATTCCTGAAAAATCATTTTTAAGTTTTCTTAAGTCCCCATCAAATTTAATCAATTCATTGTCTAGCTCCTCCCATAGTTGGTTCACCTTCAATTCACTTAATGAGTTTCTGAATTCATTTATATTTCTCTCCATTAAATTCAGTCTGGAGTCTATACTTGTGTTGGTGAGCTTCATCTCATTCATGTCTTTTTTAATAGTTTGCATATCAGCCATTAACTCCTTCATGTTTGCATTGCAGTTGTGGTCAGGAGTCATATTATTCTTTCTTAGGGGTTGTATGTTTGTTGTCTACACTTCGTTGCCACTTTCTTGTTCCATAATGGGACTAGAGGCCCTGAGTTGGGGAGTTCTGTCTTTGATTTCTGTGGGTTTTTCTGTTGGTTTCTGCCCATGTCCAGGTAGGGGAGTGGGACTCAGGCACCCTGGGGAGTGCTGTTCAGACCGCTTTGCTTCCATTGCAAAGGTCACAAGGTTTGATCTTATACAGAATTCTTTCCTTTTGGGGTGTTCTGTCCAAAGAGAGGCTTAGATCTTTACCTTTCTGTATCGCTCTGTATGTGACTGTTTAGTCTGAGAGCCACCACATAGGCCCCTATCCCCCGTTGGCATGCTGCAGTAGAAAAGCCCCAGCATCCCGAACTATAGAGTCCAGTGTTTTTCCACCTGAATGTGCCCTCCTGTCAGTGGCTCATGGTCCCTGGTTACCGCTGAAGCCGCCTGTGCCCTCCTGGCATGCCCTCTGCCCTCCCAGAACTGGCAGAGGTTCCCAGATATTTGCCTGAGGACTGGCCCCGCCTGGCAGCTGCGGGCCAGAGTTGGCTTCCGGAACTGAGCTAGGTCAGTTTGCCCAAGGAGCATGTCTGCCTCAGTATTTGGTGGTCTTGGGGAGAAGTACGCCCAAGAATCAGGTGCTGGAGGGAGGGGTCCCCGGGATGGAAAGGTGCTCAGCTGGCAAGGGCTCGGGAAGCACCTGGGAGGAGACAATGGCAATGGCAGGAGCTTGGTGTGGGGGAAGGGTGACATTCCATTCCTCTGCAGAGCAGAAAGCCACTGGGGAACCCTGTCTGGGCTGGTGCAAGAGCTGGGGAGAGGGTGGGCTTGGTTTCAGGGTCAGTTGGGGTCTGAGGTTTGGATCCCAGCAGGAAAATCAAACCTTTATGGAGAGAGTCCTGGCAAGGTTGCTACTCATCGGCCATCATGCTCTGCCTCTCTTGGGAACTATTGATTGTATAAACTCCTGTTAAAAGGATATTGGTATAAAGATGTTAATATAAATCAGTATGTCTTGTTTTTTGAGATCCCCATACCAACACTCCATTCAAGTTATGACAAATGTTATTACCTGAATAGCATGGGGAATTTTATTCCAAATTTGATTTTCATTTTTCTGGAGGGTCATGTTGCCTCACTGTGGAATGATTAAGAATTACTTAAGATTGAACAAGATTTGATTTTTCTGTCATGTCTTTCACCAGTATTTAAAAATATTTTTATCACATACAATATAAGCAAATATTTTCCCATGGATATAAGAAATTTTATTTTTTGTGACATTTCTTTTTATTTGCTCCTTAGCTGAAAGAATGATCTTGAACTCCTAAGCCTCGTGCCTTAACTCTCAAGTAAAGATTTTTATTCTTTGGGAACTATGTAATTATGCATAATAAAATATATATAACCAATAGGTGTTTGAGCTACAATACTGTGTAGACTTTGTTTCATAGATATTTCTAAGGCATCAAGACCTAATGTTTTCATAGCTATAATATTTTCTCAAATAATTTAGTAGCTTAATCTTCACAACTACAAGTCTGAATGGTGATGGCTAATAGTCAAAAACTCATTTCTTAGGTTCAGTTTTTGTTTATGTATTACCTTGATTGACTTCAAGGCTGCTTCTAATGTACCTAACCAGTCAAATGTATAATTAGATGACATTATTAAGGCTTATTTAATCAGAGTGTATTCTAAGAATATTGTTAGGTGACAAAAAAGATGAGAATTCAATAAAAAGTACATTTATCCAAGTGACTTCTAAGATGTCCAGATTTGAAGTCTTCATTCCTAACATCACTATAGTTCCACCAATATTAAAGAAGAGCACTTCAAAAGATTGATGAGTCATTTTCTTTTTGAAAGTAATGGCTGTGTTTCTAGCATTGTGGCTTTTAATCAGACCCTTCACAATCTTTTCTTCATTCAGCATACTTCCACATTTTTTTCTTTCTCTTCTTGCACTCTAGATCAGATTTCTCTTGTAGTGTTGCCTCATAAGAAGACCATACAGGAAGCCAGAAAGTCATATTTTGTCCTTGCGTTGTCACCGGTTACGTGTGCCTGCTCTAGTCTATAGTTTCAATGTATTTTGTACTTCCTTCCTCATGTGACGACAGTATACTAAGTATTTTTTAGACTTTTAAAATGCTTTTATTGGCTTAAAATTATATATATATATATATATATATATATAAACACAACAATATGCTGAGTGTTACAGGTTATTAAAGTCATTGAATCCATGATGACATTCCCTTTTATGCATTAGTTATTCTCCCCCCTCATGACTCTGACCACCTTTCCGCTCCCTCCTCCACAAATTTCCCTCAATTATAGTGGGTGAGTTTAAATTTTGCATAGTTATAAGGTTTTTAAGCGTCTCTAAATTTGTGTTTTGGACAATCACATCAGGTCCCTTTGGTTGTTTGGTTGTCCCTCATTCTCGTTGCTCTATGAAAAATACAAACAGAGTCTCTAGAGGAGGGTGAGATTATTATTGGTCAATTGAGACAAATATTGTTAGGTTGGTGAGTGTTTGGAGGGTGTAGCCTTTCTGAGGACCTATGGTTAGTGAGGACTTTCCCACATAGATGGGGTTCTTGGTCCCCATTCAAAGTTGCCTTGGGTCCTGGTACCAGTCAGGGGTTTCCTGCCTCTGAGTGGATCTCATAGCCAATTAGCCAGCTGTTTATTACCCACCTAGATTGGGCACCACTATCGCACAGATGGGCACTTCTTGACTTACTTGTCTGTGCCATATAGCAGTTTGTTCTGCACTCTCAGGCCATTGGTTGGTGTAACTTGAAGATGCCTCCTTGTCTCTCAGGATATCATTGGTCTGGTTCCCCTGGCAGCTCGTGCAACACCTTCTGGCATTACATAGGCTGCCCATCTGGGAGCTGTTTTTGTTTCCAGATTCAACTGGGTCTCTCAGTGTTGTGTGGTATCAGTCTGTGGAATCTTCAGCAAAATTACTTAGAAATGAAATCTATTCCCTTATGGTTCTGGTTCAGTTTAGTTTTATTCAAGTCAATTAAATGCATATATATTTGTCTTGTGTGTGCTCAATCTAACAAATGTCTGTCCTTTCCATAAAAAATAGCTGTTTTAAAAAGAAAAAAATGCTGGAGTACAGCTGGGAAGCTTGCTGGGCAGTTAAAGGTGCCTGATTGCATAGTCTGCTGGCTGGGATTCAATTCCCCAGCTTCACACATAAAACTAGCATGACACCCAGGCAGGACCCCTCCACCCTACTTTACACAAATAAATAATTTTTTAAACCAGCAAAAACCCTCCATAAAGCAACAAACGTGGGTGCCAGAGACCAGTTCTGTGAGCAGGAGGAATGAGAAAAAGATTGATAAGGTCCACTTTGTAGCTTCAAGGTCCCAGCTCTTTTTTTCTTTGATTTTCTTTGTACCATCATTACTGCACTTGTTCCCAATAAACTGTGAAGTAAGGAAAACACTTCATGCCTTCCTCCAGTTCTGCAGAGGATAAATATGCATTTGACCTCCACCCTTCCTTCCAAGGAAGGTCTCTTCTAGGCAATGTTCTGCCAAGTGCATGCCTTCTATAAGACAGCAGGTTTATATTTCATTTTCCCTGTGCTTTGTTCTCAGTCAATTTGTTGTTGGATAAAGAATTAGTAAAATTCTGAATGAATCCCAATTAAGATATAACACATCTTGATATCTAATGGCTATTTGCATCTTGGATTTTTCATTTACTCAAAAGCTTCCACTTTAAGGTCATATTTCCTTTTTTGTATATGTGGACAATCATCCAGCCAACAAAGTGATTTGTAAAATTTTTAATGGCTGTTGTGGTTCAACAACTCAATAAACGTCACTTCACTTTAACTTTCAATAAATCTGGGTCCATGGGTTAGTTAGGGAGTTGCAGCATGCATCAACTTCCTGTTCACCCACGGGAGCTGGGTGAGCAGAGGCTTGGAATAGCTGTGAGCCGAACGAGAGATGAGACCCTCGGGAGAACGCGGCAGTGGGCAGTTCTCATTTATTGTATAGATAGCAGTTGCTTATATAGAGAAAAGTCAGAGGTAGAAGCATAGGAAGCAAGATCTGTGGGCATCTCATTAGTTTGATTGGTAGGGGCCAGTATCCTTTGGATACCTAATTTGCATAGATAAATTGAGGGGGCTACGTGACTCTATACATGGATACAGACATGGATAGAATGGTGATGTTAGCAGAGGAAATGTAACCTTGTTGTGTAGGTTTACTATTTGCAGTTGGATTAAGTTAGGCTTTGAACTGCTTGCTTTTATCTCAGGGGACATCTGTGGCCTGCCTGGGTGCTGGAGTTTTCAGGATTGCTAAGCTTTATAGGGGCCCTCGGACTTTGCCTCAACTTCTTTATCAGAAGGAGACTATCCTAGAAGCCTGCCAGACTCAGCAGAACCCTACTTCCTCCATGCCCCATTAGCAGGGTACCACAAATAAACTTTCAATTAACTGTCAATAAACATCAATAAACTGTCACTTCACTTTAGGCTATTTGAGACACAAGAAAGCATGAGTTTGAGGGCTTCTAAATACTTCTTGGTGTATTCCCTTTTGACATATATTCTTCACTTTGTTACATGTCCCTGTCACCACTCACACATATACTTCCTGTATTGGCATGTTTCAACACCAGTCCCATTAGGGACCAAGCTTACTCAAGAAAAAAATGTTAAACATATTGTTTAAGTTCATGTTAAAATGTTGGACACACAGTAAACTCCAAAAAATAAAGTATACAAATCCAAATAAAAATATCTCTAAATACTGTTTTATATTAAACATGCTTTGGGAGGGACTGGTATATAAATTATATGAGGGCCATTATTAAAATCACTCACCTCCTGTTGTGACCATTAACTGAACAAACATTTACATTTTTATTATAATAGATATTTTAATCTTTTATAGCAGACATTGGTTTTTTATAAGTGTATGAATTGTTAATTTTGAAATGGTCTCTTATTATCAAGAGCTTCTTTGTTTGGTATTATAGAGTTTATGGAAAATAACCATCTTTTATAATTTCAAAGTAGAGCATTTACAATGAATCTATATAAAAATAAAATAGCAAAAAGAATGTATCAGAAAATATCTGCATATATTCTATTGGAATGTATTGCAAGCAAGAATTAGACCTGCAATTTGATCTAGTTTATCCAATGTAGAAATAATTGTGAATCTTTTGAATTAAGGAAGAAGTGAGCACTGAGACTAGAGAAGATCAGTTAGAATGTTCAGCCCTGGAATACCTCTAGTAAGGTCTTTTTAATTCTACCTCAATGCCCCTACACTCATTCCCATGATCTATGGGATACACTGGCCTCAATCTCTTTCAGTGTGTAATGTTTTGTACTGAAGCCACAAAACAGCTCACTGAGATCTCCTGAATTCAGCTGCTTACAATTTTGGTTAAGAATCAAAGTTTCAAACTCAGTTCTAGCAACCTTGGGGAAAGGGCTTAAAGCTCACAGGAGAGGTAACCCAGAACTCAGAGAGCAGTTTACAATATAAATGTGATTATGCCCACAACATCCAACAGGAATAGTGCCTAGAAGAAAAGTGTACATAGAGAAAGAACTAATTGGTTAACCCTATACCCAAGCTACATACTGAGGGAAAAAAAGCATTAGGCATTTTCAATTAACTGCTATAGGGCAATTTTATTTAAGATTCTTGTTGATGATTTAGTTTGCTTTCCTTGAGTCTGTTGATTTTGTTGACTGGTGAACATCATTAATTCAGCTTCTGCAAGAGTTTGTAGCATGCAATACTACTCCTGTGATAACTTCTAATTCTGGGATTGCTTCCCACTCCCTCTCCCCTTGTTTCCTTTCCTTCACTTCCTCTCTCCCTCATTCCTCCCCTTCGTCAGTTGGGAGAAAAATCCCCTTCTCTACTTTGCCCTTTTTATCTTCTATCTCCTCCAACTCTTGGGGTTTCCTTTTCTACTACAGCAATGACTAATATTTCTAACAAAATAGATTCAGATAACTTAAGAGAGATGACTAAAGTATTTTCCTCTCTCTTTTCAGTCATAGCCATTCATTTCAATAGTTTCTGATGAGATTCTTTTAGTAACTTGGGTTCCAAACTAAAGGCTCTAATCCATTTAATGTAATCATATTATATTAATTATGTGATATTAATTATATTATTTCACATAGCTCATACTAAAATAAGCCTCCATGGAAGCTGTTATAAAGATAGTAGATGTGAGTGCATGGTGCACACACTCAAAGAATGATGCAATAACAATAGCAGCTGTGATAATACAACTAATAATTATAGCTGGCATGTATATATCTATACATTATTATTATCTCTGTTGCAGAGATAGGAAAACCAACAAGAAAAAGAAATTGTTTTTTTCAGATCACACAGATCATTGGGGAAACTTACTGTGTTTCTGCTATTAAGGAAGAATGATAGTAAGTATAAGGAGATGCTAATAATTAGTGCCCTTGGAGCAAGGAGAAGGAAAGCAGGTCTGCCTACTGCAGGTGAAGATGCCACCTCAGGAGGTTGAGCTGTTTCTCAGGTGTGGTGGTGTAGTGGAGAAGTTAAGATGGCTGGACAGAAGGTGTTTGGTATAGAATGTAGTAAATATAAATAAGGAAGGAGTCTAAGTAGTGTGAGATGTCTTTTTCCATGAGAGGTATACCATAAAAAATAATTTGCAATTTCTTGTGGGTACTAGCCACTGTGGTACACAATTCAGTTGATTTAGGTATGAATAAAGAGGAGGTTGTGGAAGCCATGAAGGCAATGAAGAACTCACAGAAATTATAGCTGTTTGAATGCATGTATTTAATAAAATTGTTTCTCCAAATACATTCATTTTCTTGCAAATTTCATAATTTCATTTTTTCTTGTGGTTTAATAAAGTTTTGTTGTGTGTATGAACCATATGAATACTTCAATAGGTATTTCCCTACCTGTTTAACTATATATATGGGCATCTATATCTTGATTTTTGTCACCACAGCAGTAACAAAAATGGATGTGGCTTGTTATTCCAGTAACCTTGCCTATGGTTTCATAAGAACACAGGCAATTTATAACATAGTTATGCCTGTACACTAATGCAACTGTACCACCTTGTTCTTGACAAGACAATCTTGAGTCTTTTAAGCATAGTTTTATTGTAGAATGAAATTCATATACCATAAAATTCCCATAGTAATACATCTGTTTTATTATGACATAAACTAACTAGAGTGAATTTAAATGTCACTTGTAAGTGCAGTTCTAAAGTAAGACCCATAGTATAAAGCTCCATGGTGTTTAGACAAAGTGAATATATGTGCATCAACTCAGGCCATGCTGTCCATACTACTAGAATCCTTCTGCCATTCATTAATTTTGTACTCTGACTTACCCATTTGACAATGATTTTGATAAGTTCTGCTCATCATATTTTCTGTAGCATGGACTTAAGCTTATAGGACTCTAAGAAGCAGGGCAAGGAAGGTGACCTCCAGGTTCTCAGACCTAAAAACACCAAACCAGTTGGATAGATTTCAATATTTCATAATCATTAGATATAAGATTCATCCCCTTTTGACAGATAACTACTCAGCAAGTAGCCATGGCAAGATATTCTGTCTCCAAGTGTTTGCTAATTAACTACCTAACTAAGAATATAGACCAAGAAGTAATACTAAAAGTAAAATTAGAATTTGTTTTGTGTTTTGTTTGGAGAAAATACTTCAAAGCTCACTAATAACAAGTCCTTGGGTTCTAGAGTACCAGGAAAATTCACTGACAATCTTGAATATTTTTCAAATGCTGAATAAGCTTCACAGTAAAAGACACATCATTATGAGTCTAAATACAATTCTTAAAATTGAAAGGAGGAAACAGATTAGTTTCAAAGCCCATAGTTGTGTAAACAGATTCCAAAGTCCATTCCTGTGTAAAAGGATTTAATTTAGCCTTGAATTTTGTCCAATGCACAGAGTACCCATATTTATTTTCATGGGACAGGCCCTGCTGCCTTAGTAGCTGAAAGTTGGATTTTCACATAACCAAATACCCGAAAACTTTTGATTTGAATGTAAAATGCCTCTGTTGTTACATTCTCTTTGTTGGTTATTCATACCCAAGCAGAAGCAGTGTATTAGAGGAAAGGGTTTATTTGAAGCTTACAGGTTCCTGGGTAAGTTTCATCACAGCAGGGAAAGCTGGCTCACTTCATCAGCCATCCATAACACAGAGAGCATAGCAAACATGAGCTGACTCCAAACACATACAGAACTGGATTCCACTCCAAGGTCCACCCCTGGTGACAT
This sequence comes from Zapus hudsonius, assembly GCA_004024765.1. Taxonomy (NCBI): domain Eukaryota; kingdom Metazoa; phylum Chordata; class Mammalia; order Rodentia; family Dipodidae; genus Zapus; species Zapus hudsonius. Next base: position 17,873 of record PVHP010019289.1, read on the forward strand.
ACTTCCTTCAGCAGGACTCCATCTCCCAAATGTTCTACAGGTGGACACTAAGTAGGAAATTTAATGACAAACACCTGAGGCTACGGGAACATTACATTCAAAATTAGCACTGTACTTCAAGATCAGGTTGATCCCCTGCTGGGAGTGCTCTTTGGGAAGGTTATGAAATCTACCCTCTGGAGCTTCAAGCCAAAATAAAAATCTTTCTTTCTTAAGCTGCTCTGATTTTGTCCCAACAAATTGAAAGTAACATACACAAAATTGTCATTGAGGAGTGTTACTGTGGCTGAGATAAACCTGGGTATGTGGTTTGTAGGTTTAGAAGCAGTTTGTGGAAAGATTTTGGAAGTCTTTGGAATTTTGGATTAGAGAAGCCTTATGATGCTGTATGCAGAATTTCATGGGCCATTCTGTTGGGAGTTTGGAATTGCCAAAGGGTGAGAAAACTGTGGACTGTCAAAACTGGGTTTATATGACTTCATAGAAGAAGAAGGATTCTATTGGAAACTGAGGAAGACACTGCAATATTCAGGCAAAGAAATTGGCTGTATTCTGATTATGTTATGAAAACTTAGCAAAGTTGAATTTAAAATTAATGTATTTGGTAGAGGAAATTTCAAGGCAGAATAGCACTAAATCTGTGGTATAGCTTCTCTTGGCTGCCCACTCAGGTGTACAATGAAAGAGAGCAAAATGCAGAGTAAAAACAACTTAAAATTGTGAAGTTTGGTAAGGAAAGAAATGTGATCAAATTTAAAGGCCTGGTTACAAAGACTGTAGCCATGTTGGTTATTATTGTTCAGAATATTTTCCCCACTAAAAGAAAATTCATTGATCTTCAATGGGGCAATAGGAAAGGTGACCTGAGAGCAAGAATGCTCAAGATAAGATAATCATAATATGGTGCTGGTTTGGGAGGCAGGACCAAGGCTAGATGTCATGAAGCATTTCACCATGGTTGCAGAGAGCTTTTGAGACTAATTAATGTGAAGCAGAGTTGTAGCCTTTGCATGCAAACCAGAAGCGTGAAGCTATGAAGGAGAATGAACCCTGTGCTGCAAGGGAGATCCTAGGACATTGGAGATGCCAGGACAATGCAACATCCACGAAGAAAAGCTGTATGCTTAGGACTGATTCAGTTCAGGAGTGAGGATTCAGGCAGTGTAGCTGGAGAGACAGAGATATCCCAGCCTTTCTGAACCCAGATGACTTCATTAAGAGTCCTATGTTTGGATAGATAGGATTTGGTGTTTTCCCACCAGGATTTTCATCATCTGTCGGTCCAATCTTTCCTTCTGATGCTCCTATTCCTGCCTTTTGAAATGGGAATGTTTACTCTCTGCCATTATGTTGGAATTATGTAACATGCATTTTGATTTTATAGTTCTTACAGTTTAAAGACTATCTTGTCTCAGATAAGATTTTAGACCTTGGACTTTTGAGCAGTGTTGGGACTGATAAAGAATTATGGACATATTTAAAGTTGGGTTGAATGCATTTTGCTAAATGAGAGGACATGGAACAACTGGGGCCACAGGAAGAGTATTGCAGTTTGAATATAAAATGTCCTCTAGGGTCATGTGTTTGAATACGTAATCTCCTGCTGTTGTTGCTGTTCCAAAATGTTGTGGAATCTTTAGGAGTTGGGGTATTGCTGAAGGAATTATATCCCTGTGGATGGGTCTTGAGATATTACAGCTGGCTCTATAGCTTATTCTCTGTCTCTGCTTGTGTATTACGTTGCAAGTAATATTGCTTCTCCCTTCTGGCCTGCCTTGCCTTCCTCTCCATGAAAAACCTTAGAAACTGTATGGTAAAAGTAAACCATTTCTGTCTTGGTCTGGTCACAGTAATGAAAAAGTGACCATTACAATAACTAAGTTCTAGCATGCAAAGGAACCTCTATGAATCAAGGTTTCTATTAAGGTAGCAGTCTGTTTTGAATAGCTATGTAGGCTCACTCTCCGATGTAGATTGTTTGTATTTTTCAGAAGGCTGTGAGAGAGCCATGGTCAATCCAACTAAACCAACAAACCACAGGATAATGGCTGACAACCCGACAAGAGATGAACCCTAAGTCTATCATGTAGGCCCCAAATGGAGTTTTTGAGAAAGTGTCATGATACACATGAGACTTATCACCACAGCAAGTCAGATAACCCAGGATAGGTCAAAGAGACAGGCACCAACGATATCCAACACAACCCAAAGCAGAAGTCCAGAGACACATAAGATCTCAACAATAAAGAAAACTTAAAACTCACCCACCATGACTCAGGAAACTGAGCAGAAGAGGGGAAGGAAAGATTGTAAGAGCTGTGGTGGGGTGAATATCCAGAGACATTGTCCCTCTCAGCAGCAACACACAAAGTGAGGGGGGTGAATCTGGCTACCTTCTGTACTATTTATAACCCCTATGCCAGGGACTGATCCAGAATGCCCACAAGGGGGGTCCTCAGTGGGTTGGGGACAAGGAGGAGTGTAATGGGGCTACTAAAACAAGATTTGCTCATACAGTGCATGTAATTATGAATAATAAAGGCAAAATAAAAGAGCCATGCAATCAAATTACCAAATTAAAAAAAAAAAACACTTCGTTCAGATAAATAGTGTCACTGATCATGTAAATCAGGGTTACTTGGGTCATAAGCATTTTTTTAATAGACATAATATTTATGTTTGGCAAGCAGGGCTTATTGGACTTTTCCTACATTATTGGTGGTTAAGTGCAATTTGATCCCAAGAGTCACAAGAGCTGCAGCTCTTAGGCATTCCATTTGGTAAGAATGTGAGAGTAATCTAACAAATAGTTTTCTAGAATGTTGTGCCTGGTACTTGTCCCTGGATGGTAACAAGTCAGAAATTAAAATGGTGCTCTAGGGTGCCACTTGTCAGAAGCTCCGTCATTTCAATCATCTGCTGCAGACCCTGAAGCTGAAAGGTTCAATAAGATTTGGGCTTCAAAGACAGAAAGAGTTTGACAGCCTCTGTCTAGCTTTCAGCTCAGACTCCACAGTCCTGGTGTTCAGACTGATTGATAAAAAAGCCCCAGCAGCATTTTCTAATGATATACATTTTATTTCCAGAATACAAGGTCCTATAAGGGGCCAGCCATCCTGGTTAGATTGTCTCTCTATACTTGGTGATTGAAAGTCAAATTTTTTCATTACACATTTTTGCCTTTCACATTTCTTATACAGAAAAATGGGGATTTTGTTAAATTCAGAAGTAGGTGTGAATTCTATCAAATAATAAGTGCTCAGTAAATTGACCAGATTATTTTTTCAATAAAAGACAAGTAATTGGATATAATGATAAAATGTCCTCATGGAGTAAATACTAACTCATATATGTATTAAAGAAGATTTGTTTAACAGCTGTTTAATGAATTTTGTAAATTGGGTATGGAGCTAGAAACTGGATTTTTTCAGATACCTTTAAAACCCTTACATCTAAAGGTTGGCATATGATTAGTTCCTGCTAATGGGATAGGGAGGGTGATACCTATATCCTCAGGCCATTCATGAAGGTCCAAGAAGTATGTTTGTGTGTATTTACAGTGAGCTCTTTCTCCATTCAGTCATTAAGCAGTCCTTAAAAAGTCAGCGGGAAAAAGCCAAGGAAGACGATGAAACCTTGGTTGTGAGTGGATTCATGCAGAGGAATCACGTGAGCAAGGAAAAACATACAACTGTGTTAAACTACAGATCTTTTAGGTTTTTTTCTGTGAACTAGCAAACCAGCCCATCAGTGTTTTCTGAGAGCTGCACTGTCGTCATGGTGACATCAAGGCACTAATTTTGTTCTTGTGTTGAAGTCAGCTCCCCATTGCTGAGACACACAACTAACCAGACAGTTTATGGAGGAAGGGACTTACTTCTTTTTAGAAGGGTTTATTAGCAAGCGATAATACTTTTTAAAAAGGCTTTTGAATAAATTCAACTTGAAGGCAATACAGACTGAATAGCAAATGGGAAAAAGCAAGGGAGGATTCTAGTCATTTAGTGACGCTAAATTCCACTGAGACCATTGGGATGCTGGTGTTCTACACAGAGGAGAGCTTGGTCTAATGAACCTACCATTCCCTGACTCACTTTCCTCATATGAACAATAATGGGTTAAGGCTTGAAATGGCCAAAAGGTCTTTCAGACAGAAAAATTGCCCATTCTTTTCTTAAAGAACATCATAACTTTTCTAGAAATGAATTCATGATGACTAATTCATGATGTGCGATTTGTTAACTTGTTATGCCCGATCTTCCCCTGTCTCTGCCCCCAAAGAATAGTGGGAAATTAGTAAGTCTAAAAATATACTGAAGTTTATAATGGAAGAGTCTTGTTTTAACTGACTTATTTCTGTGAATATGGCTTGTTTGGGTGAACTGAAGAAAATGGGTAGGTTTAAATTGCCAAAGGGAGCAAATCAGGAATATTTCTGAATCTTGTTAACTGAAAAATGGTTCTATATAATGAAACAATTATTAACTACTTGGTTCCCATTAATTAGAAACACAAGAATTTTTTAAATAGGAGAAACGTATGCCCTTGTATCATTGTTGTAGCAAAGGTGCTTTAAAAATTAACACATATTTCTCAAACCAAAATAATATGTATTTTAAAACCTGCTCTGTAAAACAAATTATTCCAAACTTATAAATGTGTTTTCCATGAATCAATGTTTAAAGATAAAAAAAGTAGTTTTATCCCTTTTTCTAGGTATTTCCTCCAAATTCTGTTTTATCTTTAATTTTTTAAATCGTTTGACAAATTTGGGGTTTTGGCTATATTGCAGGTACCTTCATATTGATGGAAAAAAATCCAACTATAAACAGCTAATAGAAGGAAGGTGTCATGGCTTGACACAGGTGTCCCCCACAAACAAATGAATGTGTTCTGATAGATCGATCCTCAGCTGATGGCAGTTTGGGTTTTACAACCTCGATGAAGCTGTGTTGTTGGGGGTGGGCTTATGGGGGTTATAAGCCAGCTTTTCCTTGCCAGTATTTGGCATACCTTCCTGCCGCTGTTTGCAGTGCTGTGGCGGAGGTGATGTCCACCCTCTGCTCATGCCATCATCTTCCCTGCCAGGATGGAGTCTTCCCTCTAGTCCATAAGCCAAATAAACCCATTCCTCCACAAGCTGCTTTTGCTTGGGTTCTTCCTGCGCAGCAACTAGAAAGATGACTGCAACAGAAGGGGATCCTTTTGGCCTATAGTTTCAAGGGACAGTATTATCACCAGGAGAAAGCATGGCAAAGCAGGCAGCAGGTGGGTTGGATAGGGTTACATCTTGGCACAGCAGGAGGGAACAGTCAGAGTGAGCACCCAGCACTGGTAAAAGGACCTTGGTTGGTGTTTAAGCTCTTCATGACTCACCCCAAATGGCACACCTCCTCCTGCAAGGCTTCACATCCCAAAGGCCAAACAACTTTTCAATATTGCAAATGACTGGGGACCAAGTACTCAAAGCATATGAGGCTATGGGAGGGGCATTTTACATTCAAACTACCACATTTTGCCCTTGGGCCTTTCTCCATCTCGTGATGTAAAATGCATTCGGTCTAATTGTTAATATCCCCATAATATTTACCAGTCCTGCCACAGCCAAAAATATGTTTGGTCCATAGAATAGTGTGATCTGAGGCTCAAGGAAGTCTCAGAACTCTGAGTTTTGTAAAAGCAAACATAATTTACATACTTATTAAACAGCACAGAGTAAACATTTCAACTTCTAAAGGGAGGGATGGGGGCACATCACAGAAAACTGCACCAATGTTAGATTGGAAACCAGCAGGGCAATCATCACCCCTGCAGGTGCATGCCCAGCTCTGGGGATTTGTGATGAAAACCTCTGGCCTCCACACACTTCTTGGTGACTCTGACCTTACAATTTTGCAACTTGCTTCAGGCAGATATTACACAGGCAGCAGCCTTCCTGGGTGGCTAGATATCCAGTAGTCCTGGAATCTCTAAAATCCTGGGCTCTACACTGTATCTCATGGCTCATCTTCACAGCTTCATGGTCATGACTTCACAGGGCCTTCAAAGAGGGACATGAACATACCCAGTCATCATCTCCAGAACCATGTACACTTCTGGACCCACTTTCTGACCTCTTAATACTTTCATAACCAGCATCTGGCGGTCTATGTTGTCACATTTGTGTATATTCAGAGGGTATAAACCTTGAGGAATAAGAAACTTCTTAATTATTCTTCCTTCAAGCTCTACCTGTCAAAAGAACAAACACCCTTGCTATGGCCCCCACACAGAACACCTGGTCCATTCCCATTGGTGGTACTCTGTTAATTACAGCTGAAGAGAATGTAATTTCTGTCTCAAAACCCATTCATATTTCCTTCTCTGCCAAACTTTATATCTTTCATATAGTGCTTTTGGTCTGTTTTTCTCTGCCAAACATACCTGTCCATTGTTTCTAAATTCAACTTTTCTCAAGTTCTCACTACACAGGCAAAATGCAGCTAACGTCTCACATGAACTGCCTCTAGCAGTTCCCCCAAAGATCTTTTTCTCCTCCAAAACTGCATGAGCCCAGCCTTCATCTTACACAGTTTTCTCTACATTGTGGTACATTAAGCTCTGCTTTCTATAGCCCCAAATTCCAACTACCCAACTAGAAGCAGTTTATAGGAAGAAAATATTTATTTTGACTTATAATTGCAAGGAGAACTTTCATCATGGTGCGGAAAGCATGGAAGAGCAGGCAACCCAGACAACACACCATGTCATAGCAGCAAGAATTCATGTGGGTGCATGAGCTCTGAACACCCAGTTGGCTAGACTAATAAACCTCAAGACATACTCACAGTGACAGACTTCCTAAAAGGCTCCACCTCAAAAGGGTCCCATGGTCCCCTGCCCCAAGGTCTGATCCAGACGGCCCACAGAGGAGGATATCCAGCTGATTGGGCATGGGGAAGAGGGGCATTGGGGAACTGGGGACAATAACTCATTGTTTGCCCATTAAATAATGTAACTCATTATGGACAATAAAAATAAATAAAAAAATAAACATGACAAAATGTTTATTAAAAAAGGGTCCCACAACTTTCCTAAATCATTCCCAGCTGGGAAACAAATATTCAAAGCACATGAGTCTATGTGGGAAATTTCACTCAAACTACCACAGACATCATGAATATTTAGTTGTTACATATTTCTTCCTATTATTTATGGATGCTCATTTTCTGCCATGTAGGCCTATGATGAAAGTTTGTTGTTTAGTAGTTATTTCCATCAGAACCCAGCTCTTTGTACTCTCTGTAAACGTTTAATAACTCTTGATCATAAACTATGTTGCTTGACTATTTTGTGTATCTATTCTGTTTTGTGCCTTCACACAGTAACAACTGGTAATTGCTGCTGAGTTTATTTAATTGTTGCAAAAATCAGATTTTTTTCTTTACTACAAATTATCATATAGTTTAGATACTCTTGTCAAAGCTTTAGTATGCCAAATTATTTTTTTTTGATTTTCAGTAATATTGGTCATTTCAATAACTGTTATCAACATAACATTAAATGTAGCAGGTGCTAAATTTCAGGTACAATTGGATTTTGAAACTTTTTCAAGCAGTTGTGTGTGTGTTACTATTGCTTTTAGTTCTAACTAAATCCAATCAAAAGTAGATATAAAATTCAGGAAGTTCTTTTAAAATGCCATGTTTTTCCATGGACAACAGTCTCCACATATCTTCCAGCATTCTTTTCCCTTTCTTAGGAAAATGGCTTTCATCCAGGATTGTAGCATAGGAAGGAAAAAGAGGACATAAACATCACAGAGTTTGAGGGCCCAAGAGTGAGTTCAAGGTTAGTTTAGCAACTCAAAGAGAAAATAAAACCATAGAGGACTAGAGATTTACTTCATTGACAGAATGCTAGTCTAGTATTCACAAAAGTGTATATTCAATTTTCCATACAGCAAAAGTAAATAATTGAAAACATCAAGTAAAGCTGGGTATGATGATGCATGCCTTTAATCCCAGAATTTGGGAAGCAGCGTTGGGAGGACTGAGGTGAGTTGGGAGCCACCCAGACACTACCTAGTGAATTCCAGGTCAGTCTGGGAGAGAGCAAGTTCCTAACTAGAAAAACTGAACACAACAACAAACAAACAAACAAAAAGTCAAAAAAGAAAACAAAAGTATTGATAAAAACCACAGTGCTTTACGTCCAGGTATTAAAAACAAACAGGCAAAAAAGCCAAACAGAGTAAAGGATTTAAGAAACATAGTGAATGAAAAATAAGACCCCACTTGTATATTTGTGCAGAATCAGATTCCAGAACAACCCTACTCATGAGTATGTAAATATTGATGCTATGTAGAAGACGGAAATAGATAGAGAACTTTACAAATACCTTTCTGCATAGTCACTGGCAATATTTTCTCAGCACATCTTAATATTCTCAGTTTTCAAGAAAGTAGCCATTTGTATTGAGACCTAAAGGAGACAAGTATGTATGTACCTGCCCTCATAGCATTAGCCTCATGTCTAAAGAACAATGTGAATCAATAGGCCGTGTGTGTGTGTGTGTGTGTGTGTGCACTTCTACAATATACATATGCAGCTGTTTATGCATGTATTTATACATGCTAACTGATATATTTGTATGTCTCTTTCTCTGTGTAGCTGTATAAAAGATATTCTGAGGAGTAGATCACATGATTATGGAGGATGAAGAGTCTTGTGATCCGCAGTCAGGGAGCCAATGCATAATTCTAGTTCGAATCTGAAGGTCTGAGAACCTTGAAGCCTTCTGGTGCCAAGCTTCAGTTCAAGTTTGTGTCAAAGGCAGAAGACTGATATTCCTGGGTGAAAACAGATAGATAGGGAGAGGGATTTCTCCCACATTCCATCCCCCCTTTTTTTAATAACTCAAATCCTGTTGACTGAACAGGGTCTACCCTTGCCCCCTAGAAGAAAACAATCTGTGGTCTTTAATCTAACAATTCACATGTTAATTTCATTCAGAAACACCTTCAAAGGTATATATGAGATTACTTGTAGTCAAATTTCTTGGTACTTGGTAACCCAATCCAGATGACCTATATAATGAACAGCCATATATTTATTATTTTGTAGGATTATGGAATGATTTTTGACTTTCTCAACTACCAGATATAGGACAAAATTAGATTGTAGCTTAAAATAGGAGCTACAGTATATCTAACACAATTGCTTTTTCAAATCCTTGTTCTATTGGACAAGCAAAGGGTAAGTGCTCATATCTCTTCACAAAATAACTTTAAATGGATGCAATTTTAAATTCAAATAAATACAGCTTCCAAGGCAGTATGATTGCAATAATTATACAAAGAATTAAAAGAAAAAGAAAATAAGATACTATTTTTCCCACATAAGACAATTGAAAGCATCTGTAACATATAATATTAAAAGTATTCTAGTATAAAAATTTTTTGAAAGTTTTTATCAATTTTCAAAACTTTTTATCTCTCCGATGCACCTCAAGCCACAGAAACCCAGTAGGAAGTACACATTATCAAAGCATGGAAATGTAGGGGTTTCCTGCTATGACTAACCAATAGCCCATGATAACAAATGCTTAGTTACTCAATCTACACAAACATGTGGAAATGGATTTTGGCAATTTTGTATTATTAAAAAGGCAGAATTCAAAATTGAACCTGAACACTAATTTTAGCATATTACTTTAATCTCTAGCATATTACTTTTATCTCTAGGTCACAAGGATTGAGGTCTGAATAATTTTAACTCAGTATAATTTATAAGCCATTATACCTAGCATTCATAATGAATTTTAATTATGCAAATTAATGAACGGATAGTCTCTCTCACACACACTACATATATATATATATACATATATACATACATATATATATATACATATATATATATATAGTGATGTCTGTAACCAAAGATTTTTCTATTTCTTTCTGTATAAAATACATTCCTTATAGAATGTTGTGTTGTCTTTGCTACTGATAAGCAGTATGTTTTGAATGAATTAATGAAACTGTATTGTAATGCTGCTTTGTGGAAGGATGCAGGGAGCTACTTTTCTTCACTGTGACTCTCTTTAGTGGTCCCTTCATAACAGACTTCTTTTGTGTTATGAGGATCTTTCTGTGACGCTCAGTGGTGTCTAATTATAAACAAACAAACAAATAATAAAACGTTAAAAAAAAAACCATAGAGAAGAACCTTGGCCATTAGAGCATTTCAAAGGAGCAAGGAGGATGTATTCTGGATATCTAAATTCAGCTAATGGGAGGAATACTCTCTAGTTCTCTGTACAGAAGCTGGGACTGTGTTTCACAGTAATTTGTATTTTATGAAGAATGAGAAGAGTGGGGTTTGGAGGTTCTCAATAAAAGAAATGCTAAATACTTAAGGAGATGGAAATGCTTTTCTTTGTCATTAAATGTTTTTACATCTATCAAATTTTCACACTTTACCCCACAAATATGTATAAATTAAAAATTTAAATAGGCATGTATTTCAAATTAAAAAAAACACACTGACATAATACAGAGTAACTCTTTCATCCCAATATCCCTACTACACAGCTTTTTTTTTCCCCAGTGTAATTTGATATTCATAGTTCTAGACATCAGCACATGATCATGTATTTGGCTGACCAAAGCACTCAGAGGTTCTACAGGTAGGCATAAAGGTCTCATATTAGAGGTAATTATAAACTTTTTTATATTTCCCTGTTTATTATGTGTGTGTGTTATTGGAAATAAAACTAAGGGAAAGTGAATTTGGAGGAGTAAATTAGACAAATGTATTTTATTATTTAATTTGACCCTCTAGTTAACTTGTAATAATATTACTTGACAGTGCTCAGTGGTTCAAGGTCCTCATTTGTTAAAGCCAGTCAGCCCAGGATCCGTTCCCCAGGAACCAAATAAAATCAGGTGCACAAAGTGGAATATGCATCTGAGGTTCTTTTGCAGCAGCAAAATGCCTTGGCACTTGCATAGTCACTCTCTAAATAAATAAAAACTATTTTTAAAAGAGAAAAGTTAGATTAAATTGGTAATATATCTAAAGAGGCTAAGCCACTGAGCATGGGACCATTAAACACGCACAAGGTTGATCCAGCTGAGATGATGGTAAACAGGCTGGGCCAGCTTGACCTCAGTGTACAGCTTTTCCCATGGAAAACTGCCATCACTTTTTTTTAGAGGCAATTTATGAGATTAAGAGAAGGAAAGAGGAGAAAATACAGAGAGCTTCTTTCTACTCGTGAGGAGGCAGGAGGGGGTAGAGCTCCCTCCATCACTTTTGATACACGGAATTCATTAATTCATGAGATTTAAGTCATTACTTCAGTAATGTGATTTAGCTTGACAGCAATGGAGAGAATTGAAGTCTGAGTACCTGAACATATTTTTTTATTTGTATCTCCGTTGTCATCCTTTGTTTTCACCACTACTTTGTGTGTGACACAGATTTCAAACCTGTGTTCACAGCCACATGTTAGTTACTACAGACTGTGCATCTCCCTTAGCCAAGATCTTGGAAAAACAGATTTTTGTATTTGTGAAAATTACTTTTACATATTAAGACACATTGTCAAATGGAAGTTATTCCTAATTTATTAGTTAAAAATGTGACTTTAATCTGTTGGTACCTTTATTTCACAGAGGAGTAAGTACATTCCACGATAGAGCAGCTACAAGTCCATTTCATCAGGGAACATAATTAGAAGGAAAATTGCCTCAGAAGAGCTTTGTCTGTGACAGAGCCATCTTACCTGTAGTTATGTGCTTGAGCGGATGCAGCCTAATTATCAGCTCTCAACTAAAACTGAATACCCCAAGCTGAGGCTGCTATGGAGCCTTTGTTTCATGTGTTTTATTTTTCTCTCCAATGAGGCAAGTGTAGCACAAACCTGTGAGACTGAAGACTCAACACTTCGGCTATATTAAGCAGAAGATTGTGAAAGCAACCATACCATCATCTGCAATGTTAAAGAAAAGGACTTTGTAAAAATGCAGTAATCTAGTCAAAAGAAAGAATTAGTTTATCTTATCATTTTAAAACTATACATTTCTGAAGAAGGAAGTGCACTTTTCTGGTTGTTGGAGTATTCGTTACTCTATTACCCGAAAGATAAATTCTGAAGCATCACCCACATAGATTTTTTTTAAAGATTTGAGTTAATATACAACTTGAAAAGTTATTTTGATATAGCATACTTATATTTCAAGATAATATGTTCTGAAAGACACATATTGTGAAGCCTTTAAAATGTATAAATCTTGCTGAGAACAATACATATGAATGTTCCTGATTTCTGACCCATCATTGATTTTGTTAAAACATGGCAGAGATAGCAACTCCACCCAATTGACGATCTGTAATGGGTTTATGCTTTAGAAATGTGAGCTCACATGACAACTGTGTTCTGGTAATCAGAGGACAAGGAATACTGAGGCCAGGCCTCACACTTATTTCTCAAAATTTACATCAGCACAATAATTTTCCTATGGAGGACCAGAAATTGCTTTGAGTAGAGAAACGTAGAGGTTCTGATTAATACTTAATTTGTGGCTGAATTTTTTGAATATATATGTATGTGCATATAAAATGTATAATATAAATTCATAAATATATGTATGAATTTTACACCCCAGATCATGTGCTAACCACTGTGATGCTCTGCTCTGGGTTGGCTGTCTTAAGAAAGCAAAATTATTTAGAAAATGCTGTAGAATTTCTCTCATGCCTGTTTAATGTCTTCACAGAGCAGAAATAAAACATTAATTGTATCTGCCATGTTAAATATTTACCTCCATTATTTCTCTGTAAAATTACTGTAGATCCTCTCTACTAAATTTTCTTTTAGCAAGTTATTGATTAAATTTTTAACCTTTTGGAACTTGGTCTCTGTTTTAGCCTAATGGATTTCAGTTGAGCTATATATTAATGTCATCACTGATCATCTGTAAAATCCATCATGGATAATTTATATTTTTGTTAGATGTGTGCATAGCATAATTTATTGGAGAGAAAATCCATAATATTATCTTGAAACAACATGGATGACCTATTTTTCTCATTTAATTTTTTTCTATATTGATTCCAGTTAAATATATTTTTCTTGTTGATTAATCAAGTTAGCTCTGTTTTGCTGTACCTGAAAGTAAAGAATTACACCATGAAAATAAAGAAAAAAACACTTCTAAGTATATTTTATCCTAAAATTGATTTTAATTTCGGCAGGGATGTAAAATTTTTCCAATTTGTCTTTCATTTGTTAGCTAAACTGAATGAAACTGTCTTGAAGCATTTATTTAAATCATAGGTTTAACAAAAGTGACAATATGTAACTATTTCTGTAATTAAACTACAGTGCTACCATAAATGTAACACATGAGGAAATCTTTCTTAATTGCCTAAGCCAAACATCACTTAAAAAAATGTTTTTGGAGAAGGTTAGTGTAAGACTGGGTATGAAAAAGCTCTTTCCTGTTGCTCATATATAAATAAATTGGAACCCTCACATGTGGATGACTTCTAATTCACATTATATATTTGTTAAGCACTAATCATTTGGAATAGGAGAGTGCTAAGATATGAATGAAGGTTTTCCTAAATTGACATCTCTCTCCTATTGGTGAAAATTATTAACATGAGGTCTTTATGCCACTTTATTCTGGTCATATAAAATTGCAACAACAACGATAACAAAAAAAAAAAAACAGAAGTGAAGCATGGGCCATACTGAATGAAGGCCATTTCAAAAAACATTGTTATATAGATTGAGCTATTGAGTGAAATAGGTTGGCTTTCTCTCAGGGTGTGCCTATTATTTAACCTTACAAGAACAGTGTGAACCAAAATAAGTTTAAAAGGAAGTTAAAGCTGGATGTAAATGGATAGGAAATGAAGATCTCTGAATGATGAAAACACTGTGTAGAAACGATGTTAAGACACTTGTGTTTGATAATGCACATATGTTCTTCTCTTGTCTTAAGGCTCTAGGTAAGTCTTCAGAAACTATATTAAATAAGAGTGAAGGTGGAGATAGTGAACACACTTGTCTCAGATTTTAGAGGAAATTACTTTAGATAATTAAAATATATTTCATTAATTTATTTAAGAGAGAGAGAGAGAGAGAGAGAGAGAGAGAGAGAGAGAGAGAGAGAGAGAGAGAGAGA
>PVHP010019290.1:0-32038 GCA_004024765.1 Zapus hudsonius
AAAAAAAAACCTTTTAAAGTTTTTACCAATAGAATCTCTAGATTTTTGTGTTTATTATTTAAACATGGATCCTATGTCTTTACGGATTGAGAATCAAAAATATTTCTGTATTTGGGTTTTCTCAGATTTTTGGCATATTTGTTTGTAGTTAATGAGCTGTCTTGTAGATGAAGCTCAAATCTAAATTTGAAAATCATTCATATTTCATATATACCTTATGACAATAATTTTATATGATATTTGTATTGCACCTGTGTTGACTATAACCTGTCACAGGTCAGAAGTGGAATTGTCCACTTGTGGAGGGAGGGAGTCATGTCAGTGCTCAAAGCATTTTTGTTTCTGGAACTTTTGTAATTTTCGGGTTAACAGTGTTCAACATGTATCAGCAAATCCAAAAAGGAAATAAATGTCCCCTTACCTACACAGGCATTGTATTTTTCTTGGTATTCACAGTCTCCATTGATAGTTGGCTTTTGTTCCAATTGTTGGCAATTTTAAAAATTGAAACAATAATGCTCACCTTTGCACAGTTGCACAAGCCATGCTGCTTTGGACTTCCTTCTCTGTCCTTTTCCCATAGCTCTCATGAGAAAGGACTTGAATTTCTTCACGATCACAAAGGGAAGACCTTGCATATTCTGTTGTTAAACATTCCTAACATTGAACTGTATATGCCATCAATAATGAGAGAAGGGAAGTTCCTATTTTTCTCCCCTCTCATCTCTTCTTACTGTGTTTTCTATATGGATGATTGTGTCCTTGCTCCAATCATTTGTCTCCAGTATAAGAAATACTTTTATTGAACCAGTGGCCAGTGAGACTACCTAGAAGGACTATGCTTGTACTGTTCTCAGTTGTCCTGACATAATTATTAATAATTCCCCTGTCACTTTGTAGGCTTTCCTCATTTGAATATATTATATGGCTTTTTATTATATAATCTATTCAAGAAATGGCCATCATTACTGTGTAAGAAAAGTATACATCTAAATGCCAGACCATAAGTGAAAAAAAAAATGATAGCTATTCAGACAACTGATTTGTTTTCAAGTCATTTGGCTGATCAAAATTTTGCCCACATATTTTATCCCAAATTATTTTGAAGAATTTTGTGGCAGCTTGTTTTGGTAGCTGAACTCCCAGTGAACTCACCCTGTGCCTAGATCTTGTATGTGTGTACATATCTAGAACATGACAAGCTTAAATAGAAAAAAGTGGTCACAGGGAGCCATGCTATTCACATTCTCATTACGCAGAGAAAGCCACAACATGGCAGTAATTATGGACCTAAAAGGGAGTTCATCTTTCCTGTGTCCAGAGCCTAGGGAAGATCATATATAAATAGCTACCACATCTTCTCTTTCTAGGACCAGGCATGGCAATACAAACCCCCCCCCCATAATGAGTGGCTCATGGTGGAATCTTGGAAAATAAAGATTTGATCATTCTAATGAAAGGTGATGATAGAGGAAGGAGAGTCTTGTCTGGTCATCTCATTTGTCCTAAAGCCAGGCTTATTCTAAAGGCTAGTCTTTCCATCTTGAGGACATGGGGACATTTCTTGAGCATGCTCCACACCGCAGCCTTGGAAACTAGAGCAAAAGCAGCCAGATGCAAACCAGAACAGAAAGAGAAGAAAAATCCTTGCTCCCTGAAAGTCTCCCCTCAGCTTTGTCCCTTGGTTTGAAGTTGAGGTGAATTATGACTGAAGTTGCCCAAACTTTTTTTCACTTCACATTGAACCTTGGTTATTATAAATAAACAATTTATGAGGTACACCATGTCCCCACTCTTTTGCAGTAAGACATCAATCAAATGCAGGATCATAAAAGTGCCAAGCATCCGTATGGTCTAATGTGTCTTCCGACATTGGCTCTTTAAAACAGAAATTCCTCTGGAATTTCTTCAGTGAGAGCTCACACTGTCAATTTTTCTTCCCAGATATTAGAAAGCATAATAAGCAATGAGAGCCATAGCACAGGTAGCAATCAAAAGTAACCACAGGTCAGCTGAAGAGCATAATGGAGAAGCAAACTGTTTTTCAGTACTACTCCTGAAATGAAGTTATAATTTACTACAGATCAAAGGTGGGCAGATGTGTTTTTCACAGGGACGACTTTTATCCATTCCTTTTGTCGCTCATTGTTCATTATTGAACTCTTTCATTGATCAGTACCGTAATGCACATGTAATTCATGCTGATCCCAAACAGGCAGTTATATTTCTATGCTATTGGCTTTTTGACTGCTCCTTGCTTGGTATTAGGGAGCAAAGGTTGTAGTTTGCAGGGTCTTCCATCTTCATCACAGAGCCACTTAGAAAGATAGAGTAACACAATGATATTATCCACCAAAGCACACCCTTGAGACACAGGAAAGTGATGTCGGGAGAGCCACGTCCCACATGGAAGTAACTTTCCCTAATCTTCAAAACAAGAGCTCTGACACCTGTGCAAGTCCTTCTGCTTGGGTCTTCAAGGCTCTGTCCCCCTTCTCCATGGAATTAAATTGCATTATCTGATAACAGTCATGCTGAGAATACCAGACGGTTTAAGAAACCCCTCAATAAATTCATGGATGCCGCAGCTCTAGGCAGCCATTTATCCATTTTTTTTTTCTTTTTTGGTTTTTTGAGGCAGGGTCTCTCTTTAGCCCAGGCTGACCTGGAATTCACTAGGAAGTCTCAGGGTGGCCTCAAACTCACAGTGATCCTCCTACCTCTGCCTCCAGAGTGCTGGGATTGAAGGTGTGCGCCACCACACCTGGCTGTCACTAAAGAAATCCCAGAGGAAGTTTATCATGTTCTAGATCTGTACACACATAAAGGTCTAGGCATGAGGTATATCTTTTCAAATTATTACTTTGACTGACTTTAGGTGCTGCATGGATGCCCTTATAGTTTATTAATAAAGAGATCAACAAATCCATTTTAGCTGCTTGCCATCTTTTAATACATGGACTTTAATTGGGAAATCAAATTTCAAAACCAGCATCTTTGAGTTGCTGTCTAAAAAACAATAATAACATTTACATTTCTGTGTGCTTCTTTTTAAAACAGGAAATCACCATGGTAGGAACGAAGCAATAAAAATATTAAAATGAAAATTGTGGTATGGCACATTTTTTCTTCATGTTTATTTATTCAGGAATTCAAAACCTGATGCCTCTGAAATTAGGCAAGGGATGGAAGGGAGGAAGTTTGTGAAAAGTAGGCTCTCCAGTCTTTCTTTCCTTCCTTGAGTTATTTAGTATGTGAAAGCATTTGTTTGTAGTACAAGTTGACAGTGTAACCCAAAGTACTTCCATGAATAAATATGAGACCATCAGCGTTTCAGTAAATGGAATTTAATTGCTGGATGCAAGTAGGTCCTAGTGAGTTTATGATAATATAAAGTGTCAGCTTTATGCCTAATAGGGGTGCTTAGAAGGTAGCAGGATTCCATACCTGTCATGGGTCTACCTTTATGAAGGTAGGAGTGTCTCATGCAAAGTCCTAGATGGTCACAGTAAACAAGAGCGTTCTTAAAAAGTAACAATTCTGCAAGAAAACCAATTTGCCTTGATGGTGAAAACAGCTTATCAGTCAAGCATGATGACTGTGCCTCCGTGAGCAAGACTGGCTGGCCACCCGAGACAAATGTGACATCATAAAGATGCAGCAAGGTTTTAGGCTCATTTTAAGTGTGTGTGGGGGGGGTGCATGTGAACCAGAGCATACATGTAGAGGTTGGCAGATAATTCTCAGGAAAATTTTTACCTTTCTACCTTATTTAAGTCAAGGTTTCTCTTTTTGGAGCTTCTGTTTTTTGTTTGTTTGTTTTTCTTTGCTGAGCTCACCATGAGCTTCTAAGAACTTCTCCTGTCTCTGCCTCTCGCCCTCAGGGTCAGCATGATGGGGTTACAGAAGCATTCCATAGCCCCCAGCTTTTTACACAGAACCTAAGGATAGAATTTGGGTACTCTGGCTTGAGTGGTGGGTGCTTTACCCACTCAACCATCCCTTCCGCCCAGTAGTTAAAACTACTTCACATAATACAATTATAATACAAAATTGTATAATCTTGATATGCTTTGAAAACTCTTTAAAGCTATCCCTCTGGAAGTTTTTTTTTTTTAAAAAAAAAAAACAATATTTTGGGTGGCCTTGTCCTCGTCTCCCTACTCAGTGTGCGGAGGGGCCCCTGGTCTTGACACCCAACACCATGCTTTCAATTAAATTACAAAGTTCTGATGGAGAGATATTTGAAGTTGATGTAGAAATTGCCAAACAGTCTGTGACCATCAAGACCATATTGGAAGATGTGGGAATGGATGGTGAAGGAGACGATGGCCCAGCTCCCCTACCAAATGTTAACTAGCAATGCTCACAAAGGTCACTCAGTGGTGCTCCACCTCAAGGATGACCCTCCTCCTCCTGAGGATGATGAGAACAGAGAAGTGTGGGACTAAGGATTCTTAAAAGTTGACCAAGGGACACTATTTGAACTTATTCTGGCTGCAAACTACTTAGCTATCAAAGGTTTGCTGGATGTTACATACAAGACTGTTGCCGATATGTTTAAAGGGAAGACTCCTGAGGAAATTCACAAAACCTTCAATATCAGAAATGACTTTACCAAAGAGCAGGAGGCCTGGGTATGCAATGAGAACCCGTGTTGTGAAGAGAAATGAAACATCGTGCCGGACACTGTAACACCATAAGGATTATTCCAATACTAGGTGCAGGTGCACTGCTCTGTTTATAATTGTCAATATTAGACAAGCAATCGGGAAATGCAGCGGCAAGTGAATTGTGTTAGCAAGAGAGTGTCCTCACTGCCTGCGTGGTCCTGAGCACAGATGCTAAGCCTATGGCTGCGTTCCTTCTAATGTGAGCAAAAGCTTCTTCTTTACTCAATGAAACTGAGCTATGGGTTCTCCGTAGAAAGTGTCATCTTAGGCTCTTTCTCTCTGTAGAGCAATTTCTGTCTGGTTTATTGTCCAGTTAACTTCAGTGGGCTTTTCAAAGTTGACATTGTAAATAAAACAACTTACAAAAGGGTTTTGTAATAGAATTAACAAAATAAGATCTTTAGTCAAGAGTTGGAAACTGGATAAAGACAACTTAAGTCTGTCTTCTGACTGGGGTTCTTAGGATGTCTCCAGCCTCTGAGCCAAGAGCACCGCTTGTACATAGCTGGCTCTTCACTGATTAGCTTGTGTCTAGCTGGGCTCTCATCATTGAACTTGAGGGCTTGTTGTTTTTTCCATAATTTTTAATCTCAGCTTTGAATTTGCTGCCTAGAAACTTAGTTTTTACCCAGTTTGTGGCTTTGTGGGGAAGTGTAACTAGACAGTTTGTTAGTTTTTCAATTAAAATACTTCACCCAAACAAAAAAAAACAATATTTTGAATTAATGATTAAATATCCTAACTGTATATGATTACTTATGGGACCATAAGAATAGTGATAGTTTAAAATCTGTTTCAACTTAAAACTAATTTACATGTTAAAGTTTTAAAAAATCCCAGAGCAATCATTCTTGTTTATGTGAGTGGTGTGCATACATGTCTGTGTGTATATGGGTACAAGGGTACATGTGCGGCAGGTGCATATGTGTGTACGTGTTCCCAGCCCCATGGAGGGGTTCTTACAAGATGATCTTACAATTGTTTTTGCCGACAATGAGGAAATAGGCTTTAGAGGGGTTAGTAACTTTCAGGTAATTTCCAGCACTCTGATGAGCTGTATCAAGTTCATCACAGAGGCAGGAACACCTCAGATGTCTCTCAAATCAACCCAATGGGATCCTCATCCTCTTCAGAACTGCATGACAAGTGGTTTGCATCCATGTGTCTTCTGTATGTGTCATACAAAACCCTGTGTGTAGTTCAGGAATGTCTCTATTGATGGGACCTTAAGAGAGGAGGAGGAGGAACTAAAGATATTAGGAAAGATGTTACACCAAGAGTTCAGGAGTAGCTGTGCACACCGTAGAACAGCTATGGCAGGAGGAATGTGAACTAAAGGCCAGTCCATGGCTACATACTTAGGAAGAAAAGGAAGGAGGGAAAGAGGAAAATTATGGCATACTAGCAAAAGAGTAAGAGATTTCTCCATAATAATTTTAAAGAAAGAGCATCTTATCGAATGGTGTATTTTAATTACAAGCAAGTTGAAAACAAAATGTATATTTCTGTGCAATTCTCTGTCCTAAAGAAAAAATAAAAAGTTGAAGAGGTTTCTATGAGAGAGTTATGAGTCTCTGGGTGTCCTGTGCTTTATCACACCATCTGTACACTAAAGGACTTTGGGTCTTCACAGTGACTTGCAGCCCTGTCTGCTTGTTCCTCTGTGATGTTAAAACAATGAATTTGGAAGACAGAAGAAAAAAAATCAAGTGACAATTTAGTGATGACATTTTTTCTATGTGCTTAATAGTTCCAGATAAAGTTTGTATCTCTCAAACATGTCTGTGTGGGGTAGGGTGGGAACACACCAATCACATCCTTACTTACTTCTAAAGACTTCAATCCAGGAGAGTAGTTGTCAGAGAACTTGAATTTTCCAGGTGTTCAAATTTTAAATGTGAGATATGCCTAAACTTAAAGGTGCTTCATACTCATGCTAATTAATTTTTATGTTGTGAAATACAGCATAGATTATATCATAATTCTAATCAAGGCTCTCTGTTGCTAGGATAAAGCAGTTTAACTCAACTACTTACACATACTTTAACTATCCAAATTATTAGAAATATCAAAATATTTGAACAGACTTATTTAAATAAGTATAATTGTTGATGGAATTTTCCACATTTCATTTTAGTGTTTTATGACAAAATATCACCATATGATTTTAATAGGCATTCGGTGTATATAATTCAGTATCTAAATTTACTTTCAAATATTCATTTGGGGCGGGTTATTTATTTTTGAGGTGGAGTCACACTCTAGCCCAGGCCGACCCTGGAACTTACTCTGTAGCCACAGGCTGACCTCAAACTCATAAATCCTCCTACCTAATCCTCCCAAGTGCCCAAATAAGTGTTTCTGCAGTGAGAATCTAATCTCAATAATATTTTGAAATGGTGATCCTTTTTTTTCTATCCTGATCTAAAAAAAAATTCATGTATTTTTTCTACTTTGGGCATATCTGAAAAGGATATATTAAAATACATAAAGCTGG
The DNA here is from genome assembly GCA_004024765.1 of Zapus hudsonius. Classification (NCBI taxonomy): domain Eukaryota; kingdom Metazoa; phylum Chordata; class Mammalia; order Rodentia; family Dipodidae; genus Zapus; species Zapus hudsonius. The sequence goes on from PVHP010019290.1 coordinate 7,171, forward strand.
TCAATCTTCCCATTATCTTCCATGAATTCAGAAAGAAAAAAATCATTGAACATGGCCACAGGATTTGGGTGGGGGAGTTACAGTAGCAATCAAAGAAAATAAAAATGATTCTTATCACAGTGCTCTAAATGAATCTCAATTTTAATTCCCCATTTTCCTATCCAGAACAAGTGCCACCCAGGACCAGTTTTCGAACGGATTCCACTGGCAAGTATTCCTCAGTACTCGCAGCTCTGTGAATAAGCGTGCGTCTCCACTTTGTGTAACCATCATTCCTCTGAGTAGTTTTGACTTCCACTCCCCATGTAACCACTGTACTGATCATTCACCTGCACACATGTGTTCAAGAGTCAGAGCAAGCCTCAACGCGGTGGGTCAAAAGGCTTGCAGATAGACAAGTATTCAGGAATGTCCTTCAAAAAGTGTGTTACTGATAGGCTAGACTTAGAAGCAGCCACTAAGACCATCACACTGGCCAGATCTATGCTCTCTACCACAGTGGCCACTAACCACTGGAATGTGAAATGTGGTTGCCCTAAATTTAGAGACATTAAAAAATTACTAGGATTGGCTTTGTTTTGTTTTTTTAAAAGGTGGCTGCTAAGTAATTTTAAATTACATGTGTAATTTACATTTTACTTCTATCAGACATGCTAAACCCATATACATAGAAATAAGCTGGAATTATCTCAGAGAGGCAAATGAAGCATTTCCAAAGAATTTGTTATAAATTTTCCTAATATAGAATTAAATTATTTTCACATTAAATACCCATATCAGCTTTTTAAACCACACCAATTATAAAATGCTATACTTTGATGAGATGTTAAGTTACAATTGGATACCATTGCTTTTAGAAATAGCCAAATGTATTGCATGGAATTATTTTCACTTACCTATTCCAAAAATATTGATCAATTTTTATTTCAGCCCAGATATTTAACATTATTATAGAAATAAAGGAAGAAAGAAAAAATTGGATTATTTTCCTCCTAGAATAAGCAGAGAACAGCTCATTAGACAACTGGATTGGACATTTTAATACTCAAACAACTGCATGAAAGCATGCTTCTTAATACCGGCACTGTTTTGGGTCTGTGGGCTCCCAGCACATATCTCCAGTGTGTTTCCATGAAGACAATTCATCATCCTTCTCAGCATGTCTAATACCCCTTGCAAAATATATGTGCTTGAGGTCACTTCATTCTGTAAGTTTCTGTGTCATTTTTAAAGATATTTAGAAATTATGGAAGATCTTGCTAGCATTTTTTCTTCAAATAATTTCTAAAGTAATTGCTTAGATTGATCTGAAAATGTTAAACATTACTATCCTCATATGTGGACTGAGATATAACTGTAAAAGCCCTTATAATTTCAGGCATTATTATGCCCTAGAAGGAAATGAAACTAGCCATTACAGTTCAAAATGGAATCAGGATTTAATTGGGAATTCTAAATCTCAGCACTCTGGCCTTAGCAAACACATTTCAGATTATCTCCATCTCTAAATGTACCTTCTTTAAAAATAAAAGGAGAAAGGATACCCAATCAATAGCTTAGGTTACCTTGCTATATGTCCAAAGTCATCCTTTACATTAAAATATATCTTTAAAAATGAATGTTATAAAATAGTTTAAATACATTATTTTAAGTATGCAATCCAGATTTTTAGGAAAAGAACCAATCTAAATGTTTTTTAAGTATCCACATAAATTATCAAAATACTTTAGAAAATCACAACTGTATTTAACAAATACATCTCCCATATCATTTCTTGTATGTATAAAATGTTCTTTTATCAAATTACCACAAACCAAAGAGCCAGGGCTTGGAGTATCATAGAAATCACTTAGAAAGGAGACCCCCTCCTTGTTTAGAATTAAAAACACATATATGTGGGATCATAAGAGGTATATCAACAGTATCAAATGAGGAACAGAAATCAGTAAGAATGAGAAAAGCCAAAAGGCTGTTCAATTTGGTCATTAGATAGTCATCAAGACTGTCTTTAAAGAGCTCAGTAACTCGGAGAACAGAAACCAGCCTGGTCAGAAGGAAGTCAGAGACTGAATGAAGGATTCATGAAGACTGCTCTTTTAAGAGAGAAGAGCGGAAGGGTTGGGGAAAGAAGACAGTATTTAGGATGAAGAAATCCAAGCTTCTGTGTAAGCTGAGGAAGAGAACCCAAGCAAACTATGGCTAAAGCATGCTGAGCCACGTTCATATTACAAAGGAATAAAGGGGGAGAAAAGTAAGGGAAAAGGCTTTCTTTTAAGACAAAATGTATTAGCTACTTATTCATTCATGTTAGGTTTGAGCAATAGAAACTAAAACTCTTTAACTCATTCAGTGTCTAGAGTTCATAGAAAACCAGAGCCCAAGGACATATTTAATGGCCTTCTTCAATTCATGAATCCTTTCTTGAATAGTCTTTCCTAGATCTATTTGCAAGGGAAAGCCAAAAAAAGGTGATGCTCTTTCCAGAAGGAAAAAATGAATAAACATTTTTTCTGCCAAATGTGATAATAAGCCATGGTACTTATGTTTTAATTAAAATATGAAAGGGGATTCGAGTACCAAAATTTAATTGACATGTTTACAACAGCATCCCGTGTGCCAAATTAATCCATTAAAAATGCTGTTCTTTGCATTTTTCAAGATTGAATCCATTCATAAAATTAATCAACTGTGTTCAGTCATTCAGTCCTTTCCCTAATACTGTGTGAAAAATTGTGCTTTTTTGTTTATTTGTTTGTTTTTCAAGGTAGGGTCTCGCTCTATCCCAGGCTGACCTGGAATTCACTATGTAGTCTCAGGGTGGCCTTGAACTCATGGCATGGCGATCCTCCTACCTCTGCCTCCCGAGTGCTGGGATTAAAGGCAAGCACCACCGCGCCCAGCCCAAAATTATGCTTTTTAAAGGTAGAAAGACACATAAGGCCTCTTGGAATCTTACTGCACAACAGAAATATATGTTTAAAATTCTACTGCCCTGCTGCATAATGAGGGAAGATACCCTGATAGTGATTTGCTAGTTCTTAAATATTAACTTTTGCAAAACAGATATGAGCACAGGTTACATTAGGATTTGTGACTTCCACTCCACTAGCTTGCTTCAGAGGTCACATGAGATCCCCGTCTGGGAAGAATATGATCAGATGCTTTAATTCACAATGCCAGAGCATCCTGGGAGGTGGTTTCTCAGGAAGAAGCAGTGATCACCAGTGTTCATGGAGCCTCCCTCTCCTCTCAGTCCATTTCTCCACAGCCACCGCACCAACCACTGGAAGAACAGGGCTGGGCAAGAAGGAAGCAGGAGGGAGAGAGGATGTGGATGGGGGCAGAGTTGGACATCTTCCAGGCCTCTTTATCTAAGGAGTCCCTGGGTCTGTGGTTGATTTCTAAGCGTGATAGAGAGCGAGGGGTTGTAATTCCTCTGGCTGAGGAGTGCAGAGTTTGCCCTGGGCTTCCTTCGCTTGCATTAACAAGGGAAAAGATAAAGCTTGATAAAGTATGTGAGGCTCTCATCAGGCCAGAAAGCAGATAAGATATTCAAAGCATCAACTTTTTCTAGGAAACTAACAGAGCAAGAGAGGAAAGAAGAGTGTTCGCCCAGCTCTGTGCATAGAATGTTGGTTATTTTATAAAAAGTAGACACAGAGGAGAAAAAAAAAGACACCAAAAAATTATCTTTCTAAAACCTCTTATTTTAAAAAAAATACTACCTCAAGGCACAGTCTATCATTTAAGCTTTTTTTGAATTGAGTATTTTTCTGACGTTTCTATGGCCTTGAAGCTTCTAAGTCTGTGTTCAAAATTAACAAAGAAATAAAGTAACCCATCACATCTCCTGGCACACTTCTCAGATGGGTGCCTTCCCTGCCTCTCTCCACTTGCTTGGGTGCCAGGGTTACTCATCTGTTTGGCAATTTCCAGCCTAGGTCTGAAATCAGAGTGGATCCGGAAAATATTCAGGGAAGTGTATTTGTCACTGAAAGCCACTTCAAAAAAATGGGAGGAGGGTAAATGCCTTACTCACTTTTCTCTTCTTCAAGAATAAAATAAATGAGCTAACTAAAAATGTATATTTTCCCTTCTAAAATGTTCTGAATCATTTCTTAAAGAGAAGTTTTTCTTTTGCCCCAACAGTAATATGTTTCTCTAACATAAGTCAAATTCCTTGTACCTTGACACATCTCAAAACTCCATTGCTAGGATTGTTGTAACTTCACCGTTTCCCAACAGGAAAACTTGTAACTAGAAAATAAGATGAAACAAACAGTAAACTCCTTTCAGAGTTCCTTGAGCAGGATGGCCAGGTGCTGAATGCAAAAGTAAGGAGACTATAGAAATACATAGAACGTTCGGTGAAACATATGTTGGCTCGGTTACTTTAAATATCAAAAATATGTCACCTACTCTTGTTTTTATTTATTTTTTAATTATTTATATGAGAGAGAAAAAAAGAGTAGTAAGTACATGCCAGGGCCTCTTGTCACTGCAAACCAACTCCAGATGCTTGTGCCACTTTGTGCATCTGACTTATGTGGGTACTGGGAAATTAAACCAGGGCCGACAGGTTTTGCAAGCAAGTGCCTTTAACAGCTGATTCATCTCCCTAGCCCCAATTTCTGTTTTCTATACATATCCAATCTAGAATGTTCCAAGCTTAAAGTGACCTAGAGACAAGATTGCTAAGAGCAGTTGTATTATAAGCAATGTATGAGGTTTGAACCATGAAGAGGTTCTTGCTGTCATCTCCCAGCTCCCTTCAGAGCAACCTGGGCACCTGCTTTGGATTTATAGGGCTGCTGGGCATCTCCAGACAACCAAGGGTTTAGACGCTCCCCAACTTGTGATTACATGTATGATATTGTGGATTCCAGTTACCTGAGTTCAAATGTATATAGTGTAGGGCAATATTTTCTTATTTTCTTTACCACCCATTTCTAATTATTTAATGATGGAATTCCTTTAAGCTCTCCATTTTCAAAATAATGGATGGCTGCTGGAGGCACTTGCCATTCTGTTGAGAGTTTTCTACTGTTTGCCAACTGTGAAAGGCCTTGGTTATATGTCTGTTCAGTCATGAAAGGGTGGAAGTGCTTGTGAGTGCAGAGTACTTATGTGCCCAGTTCAGCTCTTTTTAGAGAGGACAGGACAAATAATTAGCATTCACCTACTTGTCAAAAGTCACTGACTTGACTTTCATTGACAAGATGGTCTAGACAAAACTAGAATAGCTGTGTGCTGTATACTGTATCAATTGTGTCTTTTCAGCCCCACTTCCTGCAGAGCCCGGAAAAGATTCACTAGGCCATTGCTCAAAGAATCTCTCGCTAAGTGGCTTAGTATTTTTGAGACTTTTGTCCCTTGAGGATTCTCCTTTGAAATCTCATCCTAATTTCCAAAAGTACCCCATAGTAGCAAGGGAAATCTTATTTAAAACCAGCTTCTAGTACTGTCTTTAAACCACTAAAATCCAGAAGGCAGTAAACATCTCTGAATTAAAAGATAGGTTAATAAATATTTCTCCAGACTGCTGAGCATCCACTGGTATTGTAACAGGGCCCCAAGAAGGTATAAAAGGCCAGACAGAAGGAAACATGAGATACTTTCTCTTTAATAAGTCAAAATATTGATTAGAGTTATACTTTATTTCTAAAGATGAAAGAAATACCATTCAGGAGAGTGTCCCAACTTTTTTTAAAGGTACATTTCTGTTCTTTCAGCTGATTTTAGCCAGGTAGTCCTCCTTCAATCTAATTTGAATATGCTAATGAAATTCATTAGTTCATTAGTAGCTTCCACATTCCAAAATATTCTAGAAATAATTTCTTCTCAGACCTAGATGAATTTCTACCTGTAAGCTATGGGAAAGCTAAAGGAGCATGTCTGAAGATGAATACTTCACTTAGACACCAAATTAGAAAAGTTTCAAATCTGTATTTTCTAATGCTTACAATTTTAAAAGGTATGACTTCAATTAGCCATAAGTTATACCTTCCACCCCCGCGTGTGCATGCGCACACGAGCACGCACACATACACACACACACACACACACACACACACACACACACACACACACACACAGAGCGGACAGTAGTGAAATGCTCAGTAGTACTTCACTAGGTTCTTGCAGGTTTTGCCACCTGAGCTCTCTCAGTCACTTCTAAAATAATCAAAGTAAAACTTCCTCAAGGTCACAGCCAAAGCTTCTCAAAGGCAATCCAAAAGCTCCCAAGAAAATTGAAAATTATAGAGACATTATTTTTTTCATACAGAAACTGTCATGAGCTCCCTAGCAATGACCTTTATTGGTCAGTGTTATCCCAGGAACTACCTAACTTTGGAATATATAATTCTCTGTGCTTTTCCTTGAGTAATAGTTGCATACACAAAAGTAATGTATCATTCGCATGTTCCATTCCTTATGGGATGGGGAAGAGGTAGGATTGATTACTCAAGCAATCTTCCTTTTTTCCAGGTCCAGATTATAAGGAATTGGATGTTCACCTTCGGAGGATGGAGTCTGGATTTGGCTTCAGAATCCTCGGAGGAGATGAACCTGGACAGCCTGTAAGTTGAGACACGTTTATTTCCACACTTGGCTCTGTTATATATATAAATACTAGGGAAAGGATCACCCAGTATGATATCAAAAAGGAAAGGTTTGAGAACTCAAATAAAAAAGGTTGAGGTTTGTTTTCTTCTATTTCCTTTAAATAGACCTCATACTACATAGGTGTCTCCATGGGAATTATCATAAATCACGTTAATAGATGGATCTTACTTTTGCTAAGAATGGATTGAATTCTTCATGAGTTTCTCAATTATTTAATGGTATTGGAACATTGATTTCTCTAAGTAACAGCTCATAAGTCATCATGCAATATGACAGAGGAAATATGTGAAGAGGTGACTTGAGCTGCAGAAATATATGCATCCGAAACAACAAGGGAGAGAAAACAGAATAAATAGCGGAAAAATCAAGTTCAGTACTGCAGTGTCTCAGTCAGACTGAATTATGGGGTTCCAAAGAGAAGATGTTTATGAAATAAATTTCAATACTGGAAATTTGATATGGGCCCTAGAGAAATCTTCATATTAATTTATGGGTATGTATGCAGAATGAAAGTAGCTGTTGAAACACAGGAAATATAACAAAACTACATTGATGAACACATATTGAAATATCAGCTACAAAACACTCATTGTAAAAAGCCTATGTTAAATAGTACCAAAGGGAAACTAAGGTCCAAGAAAATTTTGAATAAACGAGGATCCTGACTGTACTCAATCCTAGCTCAGACAAGAGAAGGAACTCAGCCTGTGTCTCGTCTGCCAGGTGAGGGTAATATCATACTTTCCCACAGAATGCCTCTGAAGAGTAAAGAAAATGGCTCATACTTTTATTTTCATTAACTCATGCTAACAGATTGCTGCCTAAAGTAAAAATCGATAGATAGAAAGTGATAAAAAAAAAATGTCCCCGAAGGAAATAGACCACCTCCATGAAGACTCTCACTGCTTACTAAGGTTTGAAGGTTGCCTTTCATGAATCAGGGACAATGGCCACCACATCTCTATTGGGAATCTTTGTAACAAAGCTATATGCTTAAAAGATACTAAATAAATGAAAATATGCTCAAAATAAAATTCTACTGTAAAGAAATTTGATAGTATTCTGGTGATACTAGGCAATAACCGTTACTCCAGATAGAACCCCCTGTACTTACCCTAAAATCCTTAGTACTTAGGGTATTCTTACCAGATCAACAAGGTCTCTGTTCCAGATACACTGACTGACATGCTTTCTTTCTACATATCCCCATATCAGTCTGTGAGCTTCTTATTGCTTGGACAGGGTAGGGGTATGTGTTTGTTTTCTGTTTTTATCTCCCAAACCTAACACAGAGCCTAGTACAATATAATAATACAGTGTGTCTGGCAAATGGCATTGAAAACAGTGCTGTCACCTGAGGATCTCAGAACAAGTGCTGATCTGGACTTTATTCTTTCTGAGACCCCTAATCCCTAGGCCCCATAGAATACAAGTGGCTAGTCCTACAAGTAGAGAGATATGTGGCCCGGCAGCCCTGCAATGAGCTTTCATTCCCCCAGTATTTTTAAAACTTAAGCACTAACTCATTTCACACTTTGTCAAAATTCCTATTACCTCTTGAAACAGAGACCTAGCAACATTTCCATAACGACAACTGGCTAGAGCTAAACAGCGGTCCCTTTTAGACCAAGGTTGACCACCATTCTCAATAATCCCTTGGTGCCTCTGTAACTCATTTATGCTACCATCTTTGAGATTAACACCCAAGGGACATTGGTCTGGGGGAAAAAAAAGAACTGTAAAGAAGAATATTTTATTGAAGAAGCCTTCAACCAGGGCCACATCACATCAGGCTCTAGGCTCTGACAGTATCATGTAATTCTACAGAGACTAATGGTTCCTTTTCTGATATATAAATAAAAGCAAATGAAGCTATAAGATGAATGTAAGGCAAAACAACAAAGTTCTAATATAGCTTTGAAATGAAACTCTTATTCTGTGGACCCTTGTCTCTAGAATTAGATGGGCTTGCCTGGCAGGATCATAGAGTGACTGTTACACTGAGTCAAGAGAGGAGGAATCTTCGTAGGCTCTGCCTGGCACAGAAGCAACAGAATTGTTACAGAGTGGAGCACGTCTTGCTCCAAAGCTCAGGTACAAGGCAGTCCTGGTCTCCAGAAAGCCTCAGAACATCTTTCTGCCCAAGTCGTCCACAGGTTCCCAAATTCCCAGCCTTTCTGATGCTGTCTTTGCATTCCTAAGTAGTTTCCCCCTTTGGTTGGTAGGCATCAAGTATTTATGATAAGCCTCCTCAGATTACATGGATTGCTGGTTATCTTTATTGTGCTTGTTGAGATTTATTCCTTCATTTGAATGATTTAAGACACACTCCTGCTGTAAGTTACAATTGTAGCACTTAAGCAATAAAATAGAAGCCTAACTCCTTGTGATGCAAGCAAAGCCAGAAAATGAGCCTGAAAACCAAAATGTTGCTCCTCCGAGAATGACTGTGTCAGGAACAGTGAGTCTACTGTACAGATGTCCTGTCAGCCTTTCCTTCCTGCCCTTCTACATTGTAAGCCCAGACAGAAATGGCAGACACACCAAATGCACTCGCCTCATATAATTGCTGCAGTGTTCCAGAGGACGAGGCAGGTAAGGTGATGTGGTCTTCAAGCACGGGTCTCATAGGTTACATCAAACAGGATTCTGCCTCCTTGTCTAGGAAGCAGTATTGACACCAGGGTTCACGTTAAACATGACAAGCAGGTTTCAACAAACACTGAACAGCAGGACTGTTGCTCAAGCAAAGTATATGGGCATTTTTCCTACAAAAGGAAATACTTTTCAACATTAAGTAACAATAGGAATAGAAAGAAATGAAAAATCACCAGAAAGGAACAAAAACAAGATTTCCAGCTGTGAGCTCAATAGAGATGGAAAGGCAACAAGATGGAAAGATCTAGAAAGCAACACAGTGGAGAATAGCCTGTGTGGAGAAAAACTATTCCAAAAATGGACATTATGACAGACCTCCTTGGCACAGAAGTCTGGTTCAAACTCACAGAGCTGTCTCAGAAGGAAAGGGCCTGAAGTGTTGGCCACAGTGGTAAATTGTTTGAGGCGTACTGCTGAACAAAATACTGGGGTTGCATCAACTCTAAGTAGGTTGTGCAGGAAAGAATTAAAGGAATTCGAAGGCCTGGAGAGGTGGTTTGGTTTGGTTTTCTCTTAGCATTATCTTTTCTCCTGACTTGCTGGGACATCAGTCACTTGAATGTGAATTGCTAGCTTACATCAAATGCTTTGTTGCCTTCTGTGCCCTCAGAGTCTAAGATAAAGTGGAGTTTTGAAGTTGTTTTCTTTAGAGAAAAGGCAGTGGGCATGGATCTTTCTTTATGGAGACCTTCAGGAATATTTTTATCTGTTTTGCTGTCACAATTTTCCTTGGGGCAGGGGAGGGGCAGAGCACTCGGGATGGAAGAGAATGTGGAAGAGAGAAACCTGAAGAGTAGGATTGGGCTGAAGAAGCCAGAGAAGCCAGAGGGCGGTCATGCAATGGGCAAGCTTCCCTGGCTGCTCCAGCCATGGGTTAGCAAGACCAGAAGGAAGATGTGACTTAATGCTTAAGGGAAGCCTGACCGAGAATTGTCAGCAGGCCTGGAAAGTAGCCACTGTGATGGATCAGGGACCCTAGGCCACATGCCTGGGGGGGAGTTTCTCAATAGACTTGAAATGGGACCAGTGAAGCAACAGTTCTGGTGGCCATTGAAATAATAATACTTAAAAATGTGATTGGTCCAGCAACATCCATTAACTCCTAAGAGCTCATAAATCATACATAATCTCATACCTTACCTCTGACGTGTTGAATCCAACTCCCAAGGTGGGTCTTACAGGTTTTGAACAAGCTGATAGGTAATTTCCTTTATACTCTTAAAGTTTGAGAACTACTAACTTGAAGCATCAGGTGATGCCTATAAACCCTGAAGTTTGAAAATTACTAATTTGAAGTGTCAGATATCCTGAAATACATACTCAGGAGCTTAACCCAGCCTGGTGATGTTTACACTGGGAAGCCAACATGAGTTCCAGTACTGGAGGGAGCCGTAGATTATCTGGTCCCTGCGGTTAACCTGGCAAATGGGAAAGAATAGAATGTGTCAAGTATACAAAACATATCTGAATTAAAGAAAAAAGTTAGGGTTTTTTCCCTGTATAGAGAGACACATAGAGCTATCTCTGTCACCTGTGAAATATGATGCACAAAAGGTACAAATTGCCAAAAGCCCAGCTGGGAGCAGCCACAGTGAGAGAGGACAGCCTCGAGCCAGTAAGGCAGCACTTCCTGAGCAAACACAAGCTGACTTAAAACAAGCAAGGCCTTCCCAGTGGGTCAGCGTGACTCAAGGCAAGGCTGCCTAACAGCTATGACAACCTTTGCCCAAACAAGGTAGAGAGCAGATTATCCAATATAATCATTATATAATGCTATATAATAAATACTGATATTGGATTTATTTACCTATCCAAATGAATAATTGAATGTGCTCTTTAGAAATAAATATTAATATATAAATTTGATAGAACAAAACCAAGACAGTTATAAATTTCAAGGTTTTTAAAATGTGTTCAGTTCACTCCCATATTCATTCACATGTCCATTTCTCAATGCCTACTGTAACCAACTCTAACACTGCCCAGCCACATAGTGGACACCCCACATGCACCTCGCTCCGCTTGTCCCATGGTCTTCTAATACACTAAAATGTATCCATATTCATCTTCTTTTTATCATCTGAACATGAGAATGGTAGTTCTGGAGAGCTGGGATTTTTGTTATTCTTCACTAATGGACTTCTAGCACGTTAACAGTATCTGTAGGCTTAATGAAAATTTGCTGAGAAAGTAAATTAATAAGAAGAGTGTCCCATCTCACAGCAACATGACAGGAAAGAAGAGGTTTTCCTGGGATTCTTTGAATGAATGGCATCAAATGATTAGCACAGAATGTGACTTCAAGATTATCTATATTTCTACAGCTCTCCATAACAAGAAAGGAATAGGAATCTTCCAATGGGCAACTCTATAGTTATGTTCTTATGTTATTATAGTTATGTTTATTATAGTTATAGTTCTAACCTTTAGGGTTTGTTTCATTTTTGCCAGTTAGGGTCAGAACTCTACCTTGGGCTGCAGAGATTACCCAATAGTTAAAAGCATTTTCTTGCAAAGCCTGATGGCCCAGGTTCAATTCCCCAGCACTCATGTAGTGCATATGTCTTGAGTTTGTGTGTAGCAGCAAGAGGTCCTGGTGTAGCCATTCTTTCTTTCTCTCCCTCCTTCCCTCCCTCCCCCTCTCTCTTTCTTTCTTGCGACAAAATAATAAGTAAAATATTTTTTAAGACTGGAGATATAGATCAGTGGTTAAGGGTGCTTGTTTGCAAAGCCTGCTGGCCTAGGTCTAACTCCCAGTACCCGTGTAAAGTCAGATGCAGAGTGGCTCATCCATCTGGAGTTGGGTTGCAGTGGTAGGAGGCCATGAGCTGCCCATGCTCTTACTCGGTGCCTCTTTCTCTCTCTCTCTCTCTCTCTCTCTCTCTCTCTCTCTCTCTCTCTCTCTCTCTCTCTCTGCTTGCAACTATATAATATGTAATTTTAAAAAATAACTCTACCTTAAACTGCCAGCCAAAATTTCACAAACTACTTTCTTCTCTATAACTAGCTATAAACTTGCCCATTTCCTTCATACAAGAAATCTGAAGACCGAAGCATTTCCTGTGGTGCAGCTTTTCCTGGTGCGGTGCAGAAGCATAAACACCAGGCTTTTGCACAAAGCATTACCAAATCTTGGAAACGCTCCATAATGGGTTGTACCTTTTGAAGGACAGATTGGAACGTCTTTAGAAAGAAATTAATAACTTCAGGTTGGCATGACAATAGGGAAAATGGATACTGTCAGAAGCACTTCTGACTTCTGGTCTATAGCAAAGAGATCCAATGGATTGCAGGGCAAGAACTGCACTGTGCAGCTGAGTGTTCATCATGGAAGCAGTGTTGTTCATCAGCCCACCAGGAGCAGTGGGAAGCCACGGTGCTCTAGGGAGTTGTCGTTCCTCTAGAGAAAGACAGCTATGTGATGTACCAAAGCTGTAAAACCCTTCAGACTATACCATGGCCTATATTGGAGGAGACCAGGACGTATTTGACAGGCCACCTCAGGCAGGAGCAGCAGGACCAAGTACAGAGGAGTGGTTCTGGAGCCAAGCCTGACATACAGGTCAGGCTGGGGCTGTTTTACAGGCCAGCTGAAATCCACAGATCTGAGACCTAAAAGAAATTATCATGCCTGAAAGAAATCAATCTGTGAGCAAAGAATCACTTTATAAGAATTTAAAGCTGAGAGTGAGGTCCCTGGAATATTGTCAGGTTGATGGAAACCACTGCCTCCCAGCACTGTGTGGCTCAGCCACTGACACAAAAATAGGAAACCTATTGTGCATGACTTAGAAAGATTGCTTATGAGTTAAACAGCAGAGCTCAAATATTTAGTGCCATTTGATTTCCTTGGAGAAAGAGCCATGCTCATGGACATTAAATTGAGTGTTGCTAATGGGGTGTGGGGAGTCATATGTGTTGCCTTTTGTCACGGTCTTAATTCAGGATACAGAACAGTGCCCTTGGTTCCCAGATGTGTGCCTCCTGAGTTCCCAACACAGTAGCCATGTATACCACAAGGGACAGGCAGAACTGGAATGTCCTTTGTTCAGAGGACAAGGCCCTAAGGAAATCCTAAAAGTCTAACGAGAGCAAAAACCTGAAGAAGCTTCAACTGGAAATAATGGAGTAAGTCAACTGGCCAGAAAAACTCAGCGTGAGTTATATTTTGCTTTTTGTTTTTGTTTTCTCCATTCCCTCTGGCCTCTCAAAGCAAAGCCAAACAAACAAATAAAACAGAAAAACATTGACATTTTATCAGAGGTTATTGAAGTGAAGTAACTTTCCCTCACCTCACCCAAAAAAAAAAAAAAAAAAAAAAGAATGTTTTGAGCTTTGAGCTTTCAACATGTACCATGCACAAAGTTAAAGTTTGATTCAATTTGTTAAAAGTGGTCTTTATCTGAGTATTTCTAAGGTCTTGGCATCTTCAACAAAGGATTAAAGTACACAGAGAGCAAAGTGACAAGGAGTTTTATTCCGAAGCAAAGCAGAAGTACAGGCCAGAGAGAGAGTTTGTAAGGTAGAATATGCTAGAGCCATGGGTTCCTGCCTGGGGCCTCATTTAAGGGGTCCAGGAGGAGGAAGATTTGGGTGATAAGGTTGGGGCAGAGGTGGTCTTTTGTTTGGATTGATGGGTTTGAGTTCTGTAAGGCTTAGCTCACTGCACATTTTCTTTCCCGTGATGCATCTGATTTTAATCATATGCACGCTCAACCATGCATAAAAATAAGATGCTAAATAGGAATTTTCCCCTTAAATGTTCACTCAGGAGGGGCTGAGAAGATGGCTTAATGGTTTTGGCACTTGCCTGCAAAGCCTAACAACCCGATTTCAATTCCCCAGTACCCACATAAAGCCAGATGCACAAAGTGGCGCATGCATCTGGAGTTCATTTGTCCGTGATGTGCCCATTCTCTCTCTCTCTCTCTCTCTCTCTCTCTCTCTCTCTCTCTCTCTCTCTCTCCTCTTTCTCTCTCTGCTTGCAAATAGATGAATAAATATATTAATAAAAATAAAACTTAAAAATGTTCACTCAGGATACAGTTTGTATTACTGTACATGTACACAAAACCAGGCTTGGTTAGCCCATTTCCCTTATTTAAAGGATATGCTTCAGGATGTGTTTGGTCACCAAAGGAGAGTTACCAAAGGGTTGCTAGGTAAGAGAGACATGCAGGAGGGGTTCTGTACTCAGTGCATTGTTGGGCAAGGAATACTCTAGGTTACTAAGTTATCCCTATACTTGCCTGCCAACAACACGATGAAGTAGGTCCAATTATCACCCCATTTTGGAAGTGACAAATCTGAAGTGCCTGAATGTCAAGGTGCCTTACCAAGGCTCCACAAGGTAAGAACTGGAGCCACAACCCCATCTTCACGTTGTTTCGTGGGTGGTAACCAATTTGTTTATTTGATTAGCATTCTCCTTAAGGATTATAACTTATGAGTCAGGAAGTAAGTGTCCCCTAGACTTTATGCCACCCAGCAGTAAGTCCCAGACATTTGTTTTTCTGGAAGATTTAAGCCATCCAAAAGAGTTCTTGAAAGGCTATCCTTCCAGCCTCTCATTTCTGACTTTTCAGTGACACACTCCTACAGATGTATGTGACAGCCCTTTCCTCTTCACTGCTTCTCTAGATTGTGATTGGAGCTGTCATTGCCATGGGCTCAGCTGACAGAGATGGCCGCCTTCACCCAGGAGATGAGCTCGTCTATGTCGATGGGATTCCAGTGGCCGGCAAGACCCACCGCTATGTCATTGACCTCATGCACCATGCAGCCCGCAACGGGCAGGTTAACCTCACTGTGAGAAGAAAGGCGCTCTGCGGAGGTAGGTAACTGAGGAGGGAGTTCTCAGAGAGGAACCTGAAATAAACTTGAAGTTAGTTTCTCTCTTATGTAAGGAAGCAAACAACCTAGATAGTCTTCAAGTAACAAAATTTTAAATTGCAGATTTTTATTCCACTGGTACAAAAAAAAATCCAGTCTCTGAGGCCTATATTTTAAAAGTAGTCATTAAAAATGCCTAGTGAAGCCCAGGCTAATTGGCGGTATGTGTACTCTCTGCTGTTTGGGTTCTTTGGTAGATGCTTGTTATAAGAAAAACATTATAATAATGGAAAATATGCCTTTTGAAAAGATTTCTCATTGTGTTTACAAACAAAAAACCATAGCATTTTGATACCATAATAAGGAAACCAAAATGGGGAATGAGCTCCCATTTGAAGAGCCTGATAAAAGGTAACAATGAAACTGTTACATATAGAGGGAAATACGGTCTCACTCTGAGAAAATATAATTCATATAGCTCTAAACTTATGAAACAGATAAATTAGAAGTAATTGTTCCCTTTGTAGCCATTTTCTTGGCTTCATAAAAGAATCCATCAGAGGCAAATTTTTTTAAAGTTAGCTCATATATTCATAATACAATCTAATTTACTTGTCTTCACCACCTCAACCCCCAAAAGACATTTATTTTCGGGAGGATGCATCTGTTACAAGCTCCACACTGTTTGTAGTCTGAACATTGAACAATGTTGGCATTATAGATGTTTCCTGAGACCTGACCAGGCTCTGTCCTGTGAATGGCAGAAGCAGAAACTCCAACACTGTTCCGCTGTTAGCTACCATCCCAACAGCTCCTGGTCTGTCTGCTCAGCCTTATCGCCACCTTCCTGTTACAGACTCATCAGTTCTAGAACTAGGAAAGATCTTTGCCACATGCTGAGGCCCAGAGATAATAGCTTGCAGTAGTTCACATTGAGTTAGTGTGACAGTATGGGGATGAACTCATTTCTGGGTTGTTTTTTTAATGGCATTTTTAGCCCCTCTCCCCCACTTTAAGATACCTTCCCTACCCCCAGTGATTTCAAAGGCCAGTATTTGGTATATGTCACTTCCTAATGCCAGGATTCTTCCATAACTGCTATTAGTTATAACACTGGAATTGGTTAAAAGGCCACCTGCTCATCGTAGGCCGTGAATGACTGGAAAGCATACAATTTATTACTTAGACCAAATATCTTTATCTTCTTTGAGTCTCCCCAGAAACTAGACTTTGAGCAAGGACAACCATTCAAAAGGGCAAGTCAGAGGAGCTGTCAGGCTTCACCTGGAGAGACGGCAGTACATCTCATACTGGATGGAGGTTTTGCTACAATCTGCCATTTGTCTTCAGGGATCCATGGCATAGCACTTGGTCCAGTGGAGTAAAACACCTTGAATTATGCCTTTTCCTTGGGCAAGATGCCAGGCAGAAGACAGTGGTTGCTTGGTTAACATTTAGCTGCTTTTCTCCCTACAGAGTGATTTTTAATAAAAAGTTTGCCGTGCTATATGTACTGTAACGTAAAGATAAATTAAAAAGATACCTGATTTACAAGGAAATATACTCCAGTGCACCCACATCATCTCATGCTCCACTTGCCACCTGCCAATTATTGCAAATTAAATTGAGTTCTGATCAACCCAAGCTGCTGGAGGATGTGTGAACACTGCACAAAGATACTCTTGAAATTTGTGGGTCACATGACTTCCATAAAGTGCTCTTTGCTGCAGTCCTTACCAACCTCACTCTGCCGGGCCTCTGAGTGCATTTCAAGTGCATTTAACTTTGGAAATGTTCTGCCACAGATGGCTCATTCACATCAGAAGAGACCCCACATTCCTTCAGCCCTGCCTTCCTTGCAAGCTCCATTTGTTCTGAAAATGATTAAGTTTAGGAGAGCGCTTTGAGAGCACAGTAAATACCTCAACAACAGGATGGAAGAGATTTACATGGCATAGGAAAATGAACATTTCCCTAGCTGCCATTTCTCCCAAATGACAAAGGACAACTACACATGTACGTGACAGCGGAGACATCTTTTTGAGGCATGCTACCCTTGTTGTGTTTCTGCTCTGAGAAACAAGGCAGGCAGTGAGAGTGCAAGCCTGGTTTAAGATTCGATGGACCAGAGCTGACAGGAAGTGAGCAGTTAGCTTAGCAGAAGCAAAGAAGAGGAAGAGGGCTGTTACTGCTAGATTATCGCTGAAAGAAGCCATTTGATGCAGAAAGAGCCGCTAAGAAGGGAGGCTACAGACTGCACCCTTCAGTCTCATCCTGGCCTCATCCTTTACAAATGTCCTGCATCACCTCAGAACACAGCAGCTACTGGTCTCCACCCTGCTGCTTCAGAAACAGGATGTATATATTGTGGGATACAGACAGGTTCATGATAGTAAACAAAAACACAAAGCCTACTCCAAATATTAAATTATTAAAAAATATGTACACACTCAAAACTAGAAAGGCAAGGGGAGCTGGGAAGATTGCTCAGTGGTTAAAGACTGCTTCTAGAACCTACCAGTCCAGGTTCAATTCCCCAGCACCCATGTAAAGCCAGATGCAAAAAGTGGTGTAAACATCTGGTGCTCATTTGAAAATAAATAAGATGATGAAAAAATAAAAATAGAAAGGCAAACTTTTCACTAGGCAATGGCAAGATAGATCCTAAAAGTAAGAAAACAGTAGTGCCTCAGTTTCCTTTACTAGATAATTGCTCCATAGATCTCATACTCTGCACTGGTTTTGAGAGATGATGTCTTATTTATGCCAACAACTTTAGAATTTTTTCCCAATGAGGACATTAGGAAAGTGGCTTTAATTATCACGCTGAAAGCACAAATATTAATATGTTTGGAAGCTTAGCTTTGAGATACTAACCAAATGACACATTATTTTGAATGCACGCCATTTGTTTGAGAGGAAGGCATCCCTAAGGAATTTCCTAATGTGTAAGTATAGAACTGATATGAAAGTAAGTTTTATGATTTAATCAAAACATGTTAGAGTTGTTCTCAGTGCTATCAGCATCTTTCTCCAACACCCAAGGGAAAGTCCAATTCTTGGCCCAATACTGAGGAAAGAAGGCTTTCTTGGCAGCGGAATGAGAAGTTTAGCTGGTATTTCAGGTGTTCTTCCTTTGTGAGCATGTCACTGTCTCAGTAAGCTGTCGTTACTGGACCTGCAGGCGGGCCAGCCCCTAGCATTTCCAGGGCCACACTCCAGGCTCACCCCTCCCCCACTGGAGAGGAGTGGTGGGTCTAGTGAGCACACATATGAACACTTCTACCCTGGTGTCAAGCTCTGTCCATACACAATGCCCCATTGCCTGAGCCATGTTCCAAGATAAGCCCTCTTCAGTGCTATGGTGGAACCTGGAACAGTCCTAAGAAGAGGCTCAGGAACAGCCTGGAAACAGGCCTGCCCATCTGGCTAACAGAACCTTGAGTCCTGCTCCCCAGTATCCATGTCTTGCAGGTAACTAGAGGCTTTGGTTGAATAAATCCTTTTGGCCCCATGGATGCCTCACTCACTGGGTAAATGAGTAAAATCTTGTATTTGGAAGAAGCATAAGGAGTGGTCAGAACCATGATGACCCAGGCCATGATCAAGCTCCAGCTGATGATCGCCAGATACTTGAAGAGCAACAGCAAGTCCTCAGTTGTGTCATACATTCCTACCTATAGACATTGGTAATTAGTTTTAACAATTAACATGCAGAGCATAGGACAGCCCTGTACAAGCCAGAAGCAGCAACCCCTGGCCAATAGTTAGTATAGTGACCCAAGGCATCTTGCCTGCAGGTGCTGCCAGCCGCTCTGGCCCTTGCAAAGATAGTCCCTCTTCCAGTCAGCAAGTGATGGTCTCCAGAACCACTGGGGGAGACAGGACAGATGCTTAAATTAAAAATTAATTGTTTGACTTCAGTAAATTCAAAGTGACTCTATTCTGAGTAACTGTGTGAGAGCCCAGAGAAAGAATCAGGGATCCTGGAAATTAGTCTTTTTTTTTTTAATGTACATGGTGCTGAGTCACTTATGACATTTTACCACTATTCTAAAACAACCTTGTTGGTGTGCTTCACCAGGAAAGGTTTTGTATTGAGAGACCATCAAACAGGAAAAAATGGAGGTCAATCACTCAGTGGTGATGACTGTACCAAAAATTTAAGTGCGAAGGACTCAGAACAAGAGAAGTCTTCATAACTTCCTGACTTAAAGTATGCATATATTGCCAGGTGTGGTGGCTCATGCCTTTAATCCCAGCACTCAGGAGGCAGAGGTAGGAGGAGTCCATGAGTTCTAGGCCACCCTGAGACTGCATAGTGAATTCCAGGTCAGCCTGAGCTAGAGTGAGACCCTACCTAAAAAAAAAAAAAAAAAAAAAAGCCCATCTTGCTAAAGATAAAGAGCTTTCTCTAGAGATTAAGAGGAGTGCAAAAGCAATAAATAGGACAGGATCCTGCTGGTGAACTTGACTCTCTCAGTTACCCAGGGACCATTCCTATTGACTCAGTCAGTGATTTTCTTTCTCTCTCTAGAGCCCAGGGTGTAGCCACTCCCAGCCATTCACTGCAGAGACAGATAATTTTTCTTTGTTGCTGATTTACTGACAACCAGGGCTCTCAACTCCCCTAAAATATGACAGCCAGAAAATGAGATCTCTCTTGTCACTGCCTATGACATTTAGTTACTGATTTGGTCCAATAACTCGGGAGATTTTCAATTTAATGTAGCAGCATAATAATTGTTTGTTTTTCTTCTTCTCGACTATCTCTAATCACTTTATTTCCAACTTGCGCAAGGACTGATAAAGGACATGTGCTTCACCAAGACAAAAGCAGCGTGTCTTTGCAGGGTGCTTTCCAATGGAGGGTACATTCTCCAGGCAGAAATTCTAGTTCAATGAAGGAAAAGGCCTTGGCATTGGCATTGTGTCCTGTGACCTCAGTACATTTCTATTAAGTGAAAAATATTTTTTATTAAAACCTAATTATTTATGTCTTAAAGAAAAAAACAAATAATAGCAATAGCTTGGGTCTCATTCCTCCTGTGATTATAAATAAGAAATTAAGAGGCAATACTCTAGGTACTCCTGGGTCCACTGCTCCCTTGCGGTATATTCAACAAACTATTTTTTCCCTCAAAAAAATTAAAAAGAAAAAAATATATTTTATATTTTAAAAGGTCTTTTAAAACTTATTTAGTGATTTAATTTGTATTTACTTCCTTTAAATTTTTAACCGATTTGAAGCCATTTTAACATATCAGTATATGATTAAATGCAGGTCCTTCTCTGGTTGCCAGTGTAATGAAACATCTCTCTTCTTACTCTCTGACTTCATTTCAGAACTGTTTTTGTCACTTTTCTCTACTCTGACGAAGACCTGAGATAAATCAACATAAAAAGGAAAGGCTTATTTGGGTCCATAGTTTGGGAGATTTTAGTACGTGACCCTGTAGCCCCATCGCTTTGGGCCTGTGGTGTGTAGAACAGTGTGATTGATTTACCTCATAGAGAGCAAAAACAGGGAAGACTGGGTCCCACTTTTCCCTTCTGGTGTACACCCCAGTGACCCCAACTTTTAAAGTTTCTTCTGCCTCCTAGTAATACCCCAGGCTGAGGACAAGCCTGTAACAATGGGGGCCTTTGGGGAAATAGAACCAACCTGTGGGCCTTCTAGGTTGAAGCTACAGCAAGAATGGAACTGCAGCTTATAAAATTAAGAGCCTTCATTGGAACCTTTGCTGATTATTTTTGACTTGCCTCATGAGACATTTCCCAATGTTCTAAATAAAAGATGATATCCAGAGACCCCCCAAAAGGAATCATTAACTGTCATCATTTTCGATCTTATTATTCCTCTGTTGCATACACATCATTTGATATCCTAATTAAGTTTTAAGAAGGAAATGAAACAGCCCGATTTCTAACTACAGGATTTCAGGTGTGTGCTTTTGTTATTTCAATCAGCACCAATACCTAGTATTAAGTTCAAATGACAAAATTCTTTCTGGATGAGAAACCCTCTTTCATTTCAAAGACTAGCTTCTCTTTGTGCCAACTTTCTGTCATAATGCCACCCAAATATACTTGCTTGCTTGTGGAGGTATTGTTTGGCTTATGTGGTTGATAATAGAGTGTATTTTATAATATAGAATGTAAATGAGCAAGACCTCCAACACCTCTGTTGAGATTTAAAACTCATTATTGCTTAGCCTGATATTAGATTTGATCTTGCAGTGCACAAGCTATTTTTCAAATGAAAATCTCAATTTATTTGTTTATTCTTTCAAACCACGTTGCTGAGACATGACAGGCCTACAGGAAGATGAGCAGAGTGCTTTTAAGAAGCACGTTTCCCACCTCCATGAAGTGGGTTGACATTTCCAGGCTAGCAGAATATTGTTAAGATAAAACCGTGGCTCTGAAAGAAATCATGGTAGCTCACTTTCTGTGGCCATCCGTGGCTTGTTGGCCCTCCTTACATCTGCCACAGTAGTCCTCCAAGGCTGGAATCATTAATTCTAATCTTCCCCAGGCCACAGAAAGAAGAAACCTGAAGATGCGTGCTTGTTATAAGTTCTTTAAGCAATGCATATGTACAGTGAATTTTAGAGTTTGGTCTTCTGTCTTTGTGATCATCTTTGGTCAATTATTATGCAGCCCAGGGACTCAGTATCTCAAAGTAAACATGATGTACAGCATAACAAGATGAAAATATAAACATAGTAGCAGAGGTGGCCAGTAGGGGGGCTTCCCTGTGACTTTTTTCCAAGGCGAGGGCCAAGACCTGGTAGGTTTCCCAGCTAGGTTTGCAGCCAGCCCTTCAAGCGCCCTGCAATCTGGAGGAAAGAGCTCCAGTCACTGAACCTCATACGAATGCCCTTGTTGAACTGCACACGCTGTGTGTTCCAGGGGAGCCCTGCCCCGAGAACGGAAGGAGTCCAGGCTCCGTGTCCACCCACCACAGCTCTCCACGCAGCGACTACGCCACCTACACCAACAGCAACCACGCGCCCCCCAGCAGCCATGCCTCCCCCCCGGAGGGCTTCACCTCCCACAGCCTGCAGACCAGCGACGTGGTCATTCACCGCAAAGAAAATGAAGGCTTCGGCTTCGTCATCATCAGCTCCCTGAACAGGCCCGAGTCGGGATCCACTATAAGTAAGTGACCGCTTTGCTCGGGTTTGTCCTCATGGCGGGGATACCAGACAGGTCAGAGGATGGCTATGGACACACTGAGGGGCCTCAAAGTCTCCATGAACCTGAACCATCCTTACCTCTGACTGGACAAGGGCTGTTGGCCTTTAGCTCAAGAAGAATACAAGACTAAGATTGTAGGAGCCATGGTAGGAGAGAATGTCCAGAGACATGGCCCCCCTCAGTAACAACATACAAAGGGGGTGGAACTGGGTTGACTCCTATGACTCCATAACCCCCTACCCCATAGACTGATCCAGTCTGCCCATGGAGGAGGATACCCAGCTGATTGGGGACAGGGAGGAGGGAAATCAGGGAACTGGGGACACCAACACATTATTTGCTCATTCAGTGTGTCTAATTATGGGTAATAAAGATTAAAAAAATACAAGACTTACGCTTCAGACCCTTGGCCCCAGGAAAGCTGTTCACAGGAAGTACAGGGAAAGAAGAGAGTGATTAGTATAGTGTGGCTCTCAGGGAGGGGACTCAACTTTTCATGGGCTTCTTGCCTGGTTGACAGCCTTTCTGTGGAATAAACCAGAAGTGCAGAGGACCTGGGGGAAGTGGCCAGGCTGTGCCAAAGTGAGCAGGGAATGGGGGCGCAGTTGGTGACTTTCAACCAGGCAGGAGCCAGGTGCAGGCTTCCTATGTAGTTGGTAGGGTGTCTGCTATATTCTAAGGGCACAAAAAAGTATGGGAATGTTTTGAGCTTTGGACTTAAATAATGACCATTTTTTTTGAAAGATGAAATAGGGAGAGGCAAGATGAAAGCGCAAGATCTAATAAGAAAGTCATTAAAGCCGCCCTGAGGAACAGGGGTACAGGGTCCTCCCTAAGGACAGTTGTAGGGGGCTTGGGGGAAGGTCTGAGGAGCCTTCCACGCAAAAGTTCTGTGCATGACAGGCTGCAGTGTGACTCCAGTGACTCCAGTCATCCCTGGAGCTCTTCCTTCTCTGCAGCCAGCAAGCAGAGGACAGAAGGAGGCTAGCAGGGCCATTTGCCATCCTTCATGTTCAAGTGCCTCAGTTCAAAGTGCCCTGGAAATATTTCACAAGCATACAGGAGCATTCAAAGAAAAAAAATAATAATGTGCCCACGTTGTACCCCTAAAATTCTTAGAAATTGTGGTTTTTCAGTCCATGCGAGGTGAGAAAGATGTGTCAAATCATTCTCAAAAAAAAATCAAATTATCAGGCATGAATTAAAGCTTATTTGATGTTATTTTTTAAGATCTTTTTAAACACCAGTACCATATGGACCTAATTATTGCCCTGCTTAGCTTGAGCTTTAACAAAGTCAAGAAACTACAGAAGTGCTTAACCTCAACGAATATGTGCAGAAGCCAAATTGTATACATCTGAAAGTACCGTTTCATTTCTCTTTTTCTTCGCGATAAAACTGAAGGAATAAATCCAATCTTTAAGCATAGACTAAAAGCAGGATTCTGTCAGTAGGATGGATTCACCAAGATTAAAAGGACACAAGACTGAAGATTTTCATGAATTATATAAACAGCCTCCCAATAATTTACACTTGGGGAAATGTTCTCAAACAGCTTTGCTGCTAGTCCAGTCATTCAAATTGTTTATTGGGGCAGAATACCTAGAGGGCCGGAACAAAAATGAAAGGACACTACCACCATGGAAATGTTAAGCATGCATTTCAGCCCTCAACTTATTTAAAACAAGCTTTCTTTCTGAATATGAAGGGAAATGTATGTGTGTGCTCTTTCTATTGCAAATAAAATCCATGCATAAGGAGATTTGGGGAAGCAAGTGTTAGCACTTAGCAATTAAATTAAATCTGAGTTGTTCTGCCTAGCCAGTGACAACACATTGACCTTAGAAAAATAATTCTAACCACTTTCAATGGTATTATTTTGCATCACTCTGGAGAGCGGAAATATATTTTATTAGTATATGATGCCTCGTGGCTTCTTCTTTTCAGCATAAGGAGTTTCCCCATGCTCTGTGGCTAAAGCAGCTATTATGTTGTGTTTGCAGCATAAAATTTGCATCATGCACCTGAAAGGTTCCTGGAGCTGATGCCCTTTCCTACTTAACTTCTACAGTAATTCTGATCTCTAATTTCGAAGAGAAATGCTAAGTGCCTCATGAATGGCCAAGAGCCATCCTTGATCCTCGTATCTATTATCAGCATTTCAGAGGTCCTTGGGCTCTGTGTGAGACAGGGTGATGTCACCGGATGCTCAGAAGTCATTGTCATTCCTCATTCCCTGCACTTATGGTGTTTCTCTTTTTTTTTTTTTTTTTTTTTTTTTTTTTTTTTTTTTTTTTTTTTTTTTTTTTTTTTTTTTTTTTTTTTTTTTTTTTTTTTTTTTAGATCCAGTATTTTTTTTTTTAATTTATTGTCCATAATGAGTTACAACATTTAGTGGGCAAACAATGAGTTGTTATCCCCAATTCCCCACTGCCCTCCCCTCCCCCCTCCACTGGATAACCTCCTCCATGGTTCGTCTGGATCAGTCCTTGTGACAGGGGACCATGGATAGCCTAGTATTCAGCCAGGTTCTCCTGGCCATGCCTCT
>PVHP010019291.1:0-32051 GCA_004024765.1 Zapus hudsonius
GTATGTATGTATGATGTGTGTGTGCATGTCTGTGTATGTGTGGGCAAGTTCGTGTGCATACATGTGGATATGTATGTGGAGGGCAGAGGTCAAAGTCAGGTGCCTTCTTCAATCCTTCTCCTTGTTTTGTGAGACAGAATCACTAACTCAACCAGGAAGTCACTGATTAAGCTAGAATAGTTAGCCAGGGAAACACAGAGATCCTCCTCTCTTTGCCTTCCCAGCACCGAGATTACAGGCATGTATCCGACTTTGATGTGAGCCCTGGGGATCTGACCCCCAAGTCCCCATGCGAGAGCACCATACACCTTACCAGCAGAGTCATCTTTCCACCTGCAGAGTTGACCTTACTCTTACTAACAGAAGAATGAAAAGGAAACTTCTCAGAGAAAAAAAAATCCATTATTATTGGCTGAAATAAGCACCAAGAAAGGAGAAACATGTTTGTTTGACACGTAAACCTATTTTCAGCTCCTAATACATAATAAATGCTTGACATTTTAGAAATTCTAAACATCACCTTTTCCAGGACATCAGTGATATTAATAACCAAAGAGGTGACACTTCCAACAATTGATACATAGATACAGATATTGACAGATGATAGGGGGGTATATGATAACTGAATGTATGCATACGTACACAGAGGCATATGTAGATAATAGATAGATCTTGCATACCTGCACACAGGAATAGGAACATGGACCCAAAGAGGCCAAAGGAACCATGACAGCCCCATAAGTAACAACAAATTCAATATATAATAGGAATGATCCATGTATTCATTTGGTAAATATTTAACGCATTGCCATTGGTTAGGATAGCTCAGTCTTCACTAATAGATTGTAGATCTGCCCAGAACAAAACAAGTGTACCACACGTGATTGAAATAAGCACATCATTTTAAATTAGTGCCTTGGGACTAAACTCAAAGCAGTGTAGCCTGTGTTTGTAATGAGCTCTGTGGAAGTAATATTTGACAGCCCCATGGGCCAGTGGAAGGAAAGTCCTACATGGATCACTTGGGATGAAGAACATCATAAAAATGAGAATTAATGGATTAGGACTCCATTTCCTCAAGAAAGCAGTAAAAATTAAAAGGGTCCTGAAAATAACAACCCTCACATTGGGCCCAAACAGCCTGGGAGAGCCTTAAAGAGCTGTTTCAATCAGAAACTAAATCTACTCATGGTCAGACATGAACTTCTATAAAACATTAGCTCCAAAGATATACTTGAAGTTAAGGTAAAAATCTGTTTCTAGGGCTGGAAAGATGTCCCTGTGGTAAAGGCGCCTGCCTGTAAAGTCTAACAACCCAGGTTCGATTCCTCAGTGCCTAGGAAAAGCCAGATGTGCAAAATGGTACATGCATCTGGAATTTATTTGTAGTGGCTAGAGGCCCTAACATGCCCATTCTCTCTCTCTCTCTCGCTCTCTCTCTCTCTTTCTCTCTCTCTCTTGCTCGCTCGCTCTGTGTGTGTCTGTCTGTCCCTCTCTATTCTATTAGCAAATAAATAAATAAAACATATTTTTAATTTGTTTATACTATGTGGGAATGCTATAAATAGGGAAAAAGAGAGAATAAAATTACAATTAAATAAAAGAATGAGAGAAAGATCATGAGCTATTTAACAAAAGGAGCAAGAGATAGTGAAACGTCTGAATTGAAGTGACAGTATTTTGAAAAAAAAACATGGAGAGAAAGCAGAAGAAAAGCAAGCCTGTTATCTGCTGTTTTGTTACAATCCCAGCATTCAGGAGGCAGAGGCAGGAGGATCACCGTGAGTTCAAGGCCACCCAGAGACTACAGAGTGAATTCTAGGTCAGCCTGGGCTACAGTGAGACCCTACCTCGAAAAACCAAATAACAACAACAAAATAAAAACAAACAAAGAAATCAGAGATAACTATGAGATAATTATAAATGAATGAGCCATGGCTGGCTGGCTGGCTCAATAAATAGATAAAACTTTTTTTTAATATGAAACATATTTAGCTCTTCTTCTATGTGAGCGTGACTAAAACTTCCTTATATAAATAATCACGAAATCAGACCTAACTCTTTGTCCAAAAGAACAGGAAAGCTCTAACGGAAGAAAAACTGTCAACAAAGAAGGTGATTTTCTTCTGGAAGGGCCAGCTTTCCCAGATGGCCTTGGGCTGCAGATCACCTCCCTCTAGGAGCGTATTTCCACCTGAACTAACTGAAGCCACTTGTCCCTGGGCACATGACATGCCTGTCCCTTGGGCACCCAGGACCCTGTGCTTCCAAGACCCGCAGAGCACCAAGTGCTGTTCATGTCAGAGGGCTGGCAGAGGGGAGGAAGCCAGACACTTCCTGCCTCTATTCACGCACTAAATCTCCATGAGACCTCTCGTTTCTGTGATGGGCACTGGGAAATCGAACCCAGATCCTTAAGCTTTGCAGGCAAGTGCCTTAACCACTGAGCCATCTCTCCAGCCCTCCCATTTCTTTTAAGCCTCATGTGTGGGAGACTCTATCGACTCTGGTTCCATATTTTCTTTCTTCATCTGCTGGGGTGCAGCTACTGATTGAGGAGAGGGGTTACAATTGGAAGAGAGCAAGGCTGGTGCGATGTCTGAGGAATGGTAGTTTATTTTAAAAGAAAAAGAAAGACATGCCTTTTTACTTCATATATTTACTTCATATTCATAAAATATTCAGATTTTACAATTTTCTGCCTTTACTTATCATTAGTCTTAAGAATACCCAAATACACAAAGTGTCATCACGTGGGCATGGTACAATGAGATCACGGTGTTCTTGTCACTGGCTCCTCAGGAAGGAGTCTGCTTCACAGAAGCCAGCGTCAAGAAGGTCTGCATTTTGGCTTTCTCTCCGGAGAGAAGGCACAATCAGTTTATAAACACTCACACTCCAATTGACCGATGTGCTTTCAAAGCCCTTGTACCTCTCTTAGCATACGATTCCTAACAGCATTTAAGTGAAATTGACCATTCATCTCATAGCTCCTCCTGTTCTCCCACAGGGTCTAATCTAGAAGGTACTTGAGGTTGACACACTCGGCTGTGATTCCTGTCACATCCTTCATGACTCCCCTGATACCTGGCCCAGAGACAGTACCCTCTTCTCAAGGTCTGCCAGACAATAAAGCCTTAAGTGGCAAGTGTCGCTCCACTGAACTCAAACTGAGCCACGCAGTGAGTTGTGGGAATTGAGCCACTGCTGATGCTGGGGATCTAATCCGGGTCCTTAAGTGTTCTAAGTAAGCACTGAGCAGCACCGACATCCATGAGTTGAGGAAGGCTGGGGCCAGAGAATGATTATCTACAGCATGGGCTTGATCAACAGTCAGCAAGGAGCCAATATTCAGTTTAAACAGGAGGATGAAACAGAGGGCTATGGAGATGATCAGGCCAATAGGGAATGATCCTAAGATTCTAGAATGGTCCAAGAGAGAGAAGCTAGAGCCTCCACTGCAGAGCAGACCTGCCTGTGTTCTGTGCTGGCTTCTGATTAGCTTTGATCCGAGATATTTACTGGCAGGAGGCCAAGAAGCAGCAAGAAAAGCCCAGCGTATCTCTCTAGACCCCAGATGACACCTCCAGCGGCAGCTGTATTTCCTTCTTGGCTGTAGCCATGGCTCTGCACACGTGCCCCAGATCTGGCTTCTGCTCAGGCATTCATCCCAGCCCTCCACTTCCTCCCTTTGTCCCCGCAGCCGGTGATTGTAGCTTCCTGCTGCAGCGAAATTCTCATTGTCTCTCCTGCTCGGCTTCTCACCCTTTCCATCACCTGCACCAGGAATTCTCTGGACCAAAGTCTCTCTTCCAACATAGTTGGAAAGGATTTTCTGCTCCTGATTGAACTCTGATTGATTGAAGAGGGGACACATGTGAGAAATATTTGGCAATAAAGTCTTTGGGACTTTATAAAGACAACCTCCCTCTTCTGCACATTCCAAAACAGAAAGGGGTTTGCTATATCATTCCTCCAGCCCTCCTTACCCTGTTCTATAGGGAGCTGTTTGTTGTGTAGCTGAAATCAACACCCCAATTCCTCATAACTGAGTTCTGCCTGGGAGAGGCAGACCAGCCTCTGCGGGGATGGGATTTTCACTGGAGTCATTCACGTTCTGGGCTTCCAGGTTCTTCTTCTCCAGACCAGGCTAGACCCAATAATATGAATATCTAGACTTGATTAAGATCCTATCACTCGATGATGCAACAAAACAGTTTTAAGATACTCTTTTCTCCAGGGAAGTTGGCATGAGGGAATGTCAGTTTCCAGGGGCAACAAAAGAGACAATGCTGAGCCCATGGCCAGAGAATGACGCAGCACAAAAATGAAGGCTGGTTAGGCTGGGATGCTCACATGTGAGGCTGAGAAAGAAGCAGGCACCTATGCCCTATGTGACGCTGAAGGAACCACCGTGCTGCTCGGCTTCAGGTGTAGAACTGGCCTGTCGCAGAGAACAGATTGATTTGTAATGAATACAGCAGAGGTTGATGAACTCATAGACATTTAACTTGGCTTATTGTATAATTTTATTATTAATGAAACTTAATTTCAGAATAGGTGTTAGATTTACTGAGAAGTTGCAAAGCATCCCTTCATTCCCATCCTCCTCTGCCTCTGTGGTTGGCATCTTACTCTGGTATTTTTTTTTAATCACAACTAAGAAAACAGTGGTTGGTGCTAAATAAACACCCTGCTTTATGTGAATTTCACTAGTATTTCTCTAATATTCGTGGTTCTTTTTAAAAATATTTTTTAGTTATTTGCAAGGGAGAGAGAGAGAGAGAGAGAGAGAGAGAGAGAGAGAGAGAGAGAGAGAGAGAGAATGTACCAGGACCTTCTGACACTGTGTATGAACTCCAGATGCAGGAGCCATTATTTGCATCTGGCTTTATGACAGTACTGGAGAATTCAGCCCAGGTTGTGAGGCTTTGCAAGCAAGCACTTTAACCACTGAACAATCTCTCCAGCCTCTAGTATTTATTCACTTTTCTGGGATTCTATGACTTTAACATTGAGGGACATTTTATTTTATTTTTCTATATATGTTAATTGTTTTAAAAAATGTTCTCACTAGGCATAGTGGTGAACACCTGTAATCCCAGCATTTGGGAGGCAGAGGTAGGAGGATCACTGTGAGTTCAAGGCCAGTTTGAGACTACATAGTGAATTCCAGATCTTAACTCAAAAAAGAAAAATGTCCTCACTTATCATGTTAAAGGTGTACCCAAATAACCTCCCGCAATTATGAATATTATCTCAAACTTCAGTATTCCTCAAGCAAGGCCAGGCTGAGGATTCTCTCTCTCTCTCTCTCTCTCTCTCTCTCTCTCTCTCTCTCTCTCTCTCTCTCTCTCTCTCTCTCTCTCTCTCTCTCATAGGGTCCTCACTGTAGCCCAGGCTGACCTGGAACTCACTCTGTAGTCCCAGGCTGGCCTTGAACTCACAGCAGTCCTCCTACCTCTGCCTCCAGAGTGCTGGGATTCTGAAGTCTCTTATCTAGAAGGACACTCAGAGTACCAAGAGGCAAAGGAGCCCAGCCCATGGCTTCTGATCTGGGCAGCTTGGAAAAATACTTAAGTGTCTAGCCCCTCTGTGCTTTGGTTTGCTCATCTATGAAATGGAAAGTGATCCACCTCACTCCTGGGAATATATCCAAAGGACTCCAAGTCAGCACACCCAGAGGTACGTCTGTGGTTACTGAGGCTCTATTCATACAATAGCTATGAAAAGGAACCAGCTTTGATACCCATCAACAGATGAATAGATAAAGAAACTGTGACATTATACACAGTGGAGTTTTTATCTAGACATAAGGAAAAACAAAGCTGTGACATTTGCAGGAAAATAGATGGAACTGGAAATAATTATGTGAGGTGAAGTTTCCCAACTTGGTAAAGCGGTTCATGTACACATGCTAGATTCTGTGTGTGTGTCTCTGTGTGTGTCTGTGTGTGTGTGTGTCTGTGTGTGTGTCTGTGTCTGTGTGGGGTACCATGTGTACATCCTAGATTCTACTTGTATCTCTGTGTGCGTATGTCTGTGCGGGGTACCATGTGCACATCTTAGATTCTACATGTATCTGTGTGTATGTGTGTCTGTGTCTGTGTCTGTGTCTGTGTGGGGTACCACATGCATTCATGTGCACATCCTAGTTTCTCCTTATATCTGTCTGTGTGTGTCTGTGTAGGGTATCATGTGCACATCCTAGATTCTACTTGTATCTGTGTGTGTGTGTGTGTGTGTGTGTGTGTGTGTGTGTGTGTGTGTCTGTGCAGGATTCAGGTTTTGAAACTAGAAAAGGGAATAGAAGAGAGGCAAAAAAAAGTTCATCAGGAAGAGTCAGGGAGGGTCGGAGAGGGAGAAGAAGGTAATTGAATATGTGTAACCTGAAGGCAGTAAAGAAAGTACTGAAGGAAGGGGGGCAAGAGGGAGGGAGAGGAATCGGGAGGAGAACCAACAAAAACAAAGAATGCACAAACTTGCCATCAGGAAGCCGTTCACTTTGCCTGTTCATTTTCAAAACCTAATAAAAGGAATTTATAAAAATCACTTATAATTAGGTCTAAATACATCAAGCAGGCATGGGATCAGCCTTAGTTATTATTACTATTGCTATTGCTACCTGGCTCTAGAATGTTCTGTATACTTTCTCACCATTGTTCCTGCCCTGTCTCTGCTCATAGTCACACTCGGTTTCTTGCTAAGCATAGTGGCCCACGACTGGAATCTAAGGTTTGTGAGGTCTAAAACAGAGGCACATAAGTTCTAATAAATCTGGGATCCATAATGAGACATTGTCTCAAAAATTAGTTAATTAATAATTTAAAAAACTCCATTTCTCTTCATCTGCTACACAATACTGAAAAAAGAAATGTTTTTTTTTTTTTCCTGAGATGAAGAATTCTCAAGAAATTACCCTTTCGTGTTCCAGTACTGACCATTGGCAGAGGGAACTCTAGATATAATTCCCAGCTATGCCTTTCTGGTAAATCTGGCTTTGATGATGATACACATGACATAGGCAAATATTCTATTTAAATGGCATCGATATCCAAGCTTCTTGCCAATTGCCCTGAGCAACTTCGTGTTCACCACGCACTCTTGGGTTCTGTGAATCTGAGGCACAGATGTCTGTGAAGCCACCTATCTTTCTGCCATAAAAGCAACTTAAAATGTCCTTCACTCTTGTCCAGACCTCCAGTCAAGGAAGTTGTTAAATGCATGTTTTTTTTTCCTTCTTTCCTGTAAGCTGCCTCTGCCTTTGAAATCTTGCTAAGCAGTTGTCCCCACAGGGTGGAGACGGAACCAGCAGCTGCAGCCTCGCTCCTTTGGGTCGTCATCTCTTTGGTATGTTGCTTCCTTTCTCTCTCCTGTTGGGGAAGATCCCACCCATCCTTCACATTCCTCCTGTGCAAGTCCTGTCAAAGAAGGGCGAGAGGAAGCGATTCCCATCCCATCCCCGGGGTGGAATCAAAAAGGAAGGTTTTAATTAGTTTCTCAGGATGTTCTCGGTTTCTGCACAGAACAGCCCTTCCCTCCTTTGGCATTAGAGATTTTTGGGCATTTCAGGATACACAGTTGAGCTCTGTCAGGCTCCAGATTCAAATGTAACAAGGAGTTCCAGAGCCTGTCTTTTCTAGCACTTTTCTCAGTGACAGTCTCGCAATTATTTGTGTCAGTACCTGACTAATGATTGTCTTTCTGGTGAGGATCCCAGGAGGGCAGGGATATGTCTGATCTTGCTTCCTGTTGTAGCCTGGGCGCCAGGAAGAGGGACTGGCACATGCTAGACCCTTAATCAATGGTTGTAGAATAAAATAATTAAGGGTCGGCTATGACAGAAAATAAAGGAAAGAAAAACAGCATGTGAAACAGATGTGGTCCCTGAGGACTGCATCTGCCTAAGGCTTCCAGGAGGGGAAGTGATGGGCACACAGTCTTTTCTATGTACCAGATGTTGCTGTAAGTGCCTCCCATCTGCCATACCTATTATAGCCTACGGTGAGCTACATTCTGCCTTTATCCTCGTTAAAGATGTGGACGGCGGGACACTGGAGAGAGCTTTCTGAGGTCTGGATATGGGTTGTCTTGCCAAGATTCACAACCTTCCCATTTGGTCCCCTGTGTACAGTACTGAGAAGTAGGGCTCAGAAGTAGGGTGAGATGTGATTGGCTCCCTGGGGACCTCAGAAGATCCTAGGGCAAGGCCAGTCCTTCAGGATGGTTCGTCGTCACTGGTCTGGAAAGGTTTCTGGAAAAGCAGATGTCTCTAAAGCAAGTTTCGCTTTCTGCATTCTAAAGCCCCCTCTCACCCTGTGAGCTCTGTCCTGCTAGGACACACCATAAGCCCCTTGTCAGGTAGAGCTCCCTGAACTTGGACTTCCAACTTTCAAACTCTATAAGCTTAATAAGTCTCTCTCTCTCTCTCTTTTTTTTTTCTTTTGAAATTACGTGTTCTCAAGTAGTTTTTACAAGGACACCAAGTGGACTGAGAAAGTTAGTGAAACTTCCCCAAATGATGTGACAGTTTCCCTGGAATGAAACTGTGACACTCTGACCCACTGAGCATTTGTCTCCTGTGAGGCTAATATAGTAACCCTTTGGTTCTAGACGGTTTCATTGACATGGTGATAATAACCTAACTGGCCAAAAAAAGAGGAGGGGGGAAACCCAAGAACTCATCAGTTCTTTCAAATCTGCATAAGTGTGGATAAATATATAAGCCAACTTTGAAATTTAGAAGTCTCCATATATACCCACTTTAGAATTAACAAGATTAAACATGGAATTAGTGAAAATAATAGAAACAAAAAATCATCTATTGAATGTCTTTGGTGTCGAGTGCACTGATCTGTGTATACATGAATATATGTATAGCTATACATACAGATGATAAATAGAGTTAAAATTGCTCCCTTATTTAAGAAAAAAGGGCAATTATCCTGTGAAAATACAAGTTATCTTTCCACTACATTTCAAAGCCTTCCAGAATACTATCAAATCTCAAATGGCTGAAAAATAAAGGTTAATTGCCATCAAATAAGAGTCACATGTGAAGAAAAGTTCTTACAGCCTTGGTAGACATGTACTGGGATTCCAAACACAGTTTTAGACACAAAGAAATGGGCAGGAAACCCTTTCTCTCTCTTCTGAATTCCCATTGCCCGAGTGAACCATTTTTCTGATTCTTGACAGTTGATGTATTCTGTTCCATTGCCCATGTGCACACCATCTCCACACAAAAACTGTAAGCTCCTTCAAACAGGAACCGTGTCTTGCACGAAAAGGCAGTGTGCTGGAAAGAAACAAGCAGGGATTTTATTAATCAATGGAATGAACATGCGTTTACCCTTTGTACAACCTTCGGCAAGTTGCTTAACTTGTTTTATTCTTGAGTTTTTCCTATATAAAAAGAAGTCAATAATGGCACATGCAATTATTAGCTATTTTTAACTGTGATTTTTATTAAACATATAAGATGGATATGTATGTGCTTTATTTAAGAAATACATAAAAATTTCAGTAAATAAAGATTTCTTGAACGTACAATGGCACAAGAGCAAATGAGGGGGACATGACATAAAATAGCACAAACATATTTGTGCTCATTAATGGAAAGAATAGACTGATTGGTAGACAGTGAACATGAGCCCTTGTAGCGAATGGAGTTTGATGGTTTAAGAGCTGGAGAGAGAGAAGTCACTTAGAAAGTGAGATGTTGGAAAGGAGGAAAGAAGAGGAGTGTTGGAAAGACCCTCCAAGGAACAATGACACCCAAGAATCCCTTCCTTCCTCACATACCTAGGTGTTCCCCAGGCATACCTGTGAATAACATGTATATCTCCATGGCAGTGTATTGACTGAATACTAAATAACAGAGCATAAAATGATCATTTTTATTGTAGGAAAAAGTGGGGACATAGAAATGTATGTTGGGACCTAACAAAAAGAGATATTTAAAGAAGATAATCATTATCTTCTAGCATAGGCAAAATGTAAACTTAGCAAGTTAACAAACAGTTATGTAATGTATTTCGTGGGAGGGGGGTAAGCGCAAGGAAAACAAACAAACAAACGTGGTCAAAGAGCTGAAAGCGGTTCCTTTGGAGTAGAAGAGTTGAAGAAGCTTTGGAGAGAAAGATGAGTTCATGTTTTAGTCTAAAAACCTTGAAGGATGTTTGAATTCTACATCCAAGTCTATCCTCAATCCAACAAACAATATTTTAAGAGGAGTGATGGACTAACCCAAGACAATCAATAAACACCAGCAGCTCCCTTTCATCCCTGTCATTTTAAAAAAACATTTCCTTCCTATTTATCTAGATTCATGCTTGTCATCCTGTAGTTTTTATTATGTTTGCTAAATTACTAAGTGAATAACTCACTGAGGCTCATATACTGAATTAGCAACACAATCATCAGAAGGAAACAAAGGGAGGGATATGTGTATCACTTTATATTTGATAATGAATGAACTGTCATGTGAACAAAAAAGTTTAATAAGCCATTGATCAGTCTTGGATATTTTTCATGGGAAGGCCAGAGGAAGGCTGATCTCAATGGGAAACCAGGTGCCTGTTCCACCTTGTGACACATGTAAACCAGATTTAACTTGTTAAACCTTTCTTAAACTACTATTAGCTTTCTCTCCATGGCAGGTTAATGAATGGACAGCATCCACTCTGAAAGTGACCTTCGCTGTGGTCACCACACATCCTCACACTTCCCTGCACACTTCACTCCACAACCATCATAGCACTGATTTTATCATGATATCAGAGAACTCTCTCTCTCTCTCTCTCTCTCTCTCTCTCTCTCTCTCTCTCTCTCTCTCTCTCTCTCGCTCACACACACACACACACACACACACACACACACACACACAGGATTTCCATAGCACAAACAAGCAACTGGAACCTATTAAAGAAATGTTTACATTTTAGATTTGTGTTCATTATTCTGTCCACAGGGATTCGTCTATCTAGAATTTTCCATTGGTGCCTTTCTCTCCCCTCAGCACCATAACATTGGGACTAATGAGGAGAAAGACATCAGGATAGACAGAAAAAAAGAGATTTGTTTCATTTGTCTAATGACTCCTGCTCACCACAGCCACAGTGGAATTTCTACACACCTCAACCAAGGTTATGGTGCCACGGGTCCTTCCTTCACTTGCATTTTTGTTGAAATGCATGAAGGAAAAACAGCAAGAACAGACCAAATAGAAGATCTTCTTTTCTAAAAAGAAAGAGAAGGAAAGAAAGAAATATATAAAGAAAAGAAAGAACAAAATGCTTTTGGACAATGTAGACAGCACATTCTTTTGAAGATGTCTTCTTTCCTTTTCTCTTCGATGACAACTGAAAGTTGACTCTACCCATCAAAGACCCAAAGCGAGCACACAGCAGAGCTGGTGACTTGTGAAGAATCCCTTCAGAAATACAAAACCAAGGCCAACAACAAAGCCTCAGATTAAACCCAAGCCAAATCAACAGATGCCTGGCACCGTACAGTCAATGCCAGAAAAGGAGGCTCTGGTGGAATGCATGAGGGAGGGAATTCCAGGGACACTGAGTCAGCCACTGAGCAATCTTACCACTGTGAGGAATGGGGAGGGAGTCATGAGAAAAGTCCCCAGGTGAAGAGTTCAAATTTAGTTACCTCCATATTCGTATGGAAAGCCTTTGCTGACCTAAGGCTTGTAACCATGGATTCATTATCTGGATGCTGGACTGAATTATCTATCAGAAGTGGATGGGAATGATAGGCCAGAGAGAAGAGAACTATTTTCCATCTTGAAGAACTAGAGAGAGCATGTACTGTGAATGAATCTAAACTATTTTTCTCTTTGAAATCATTAGGTCATTTCTAATAGATATGTCTTTGAATAATGTACTACAATGTTCAAACTGGATTCTGCTACACAAAGATGTATTGTCAAGATGTCCCCAGAGGCTGCAAAGATGGATCAGCAGTTAAAGTGCTTGCCTGCAAAGCCTAACAACCTGGGTTAGATTCCCCAAAGCCCGATGCAGAAAGTGGTGCATGTATCTGGAGTTTGTTTGCAGTAACTAGAGACCTTGGTGTGCCTCTCCCTCCCTCCCTCCCTCTCTCTCTCTCTCTCTCTCTCTCTCTCTCTCTCTCTGTCTCTCCTCTCACATCTTTTTGTCTCATCTATCTATTATCTATCTATCTATCATCTATCTATCTATATCAATCTATCTATATCTCTCTGCTTGCAAATAAATAGAACATTTAAAAAAAGATGTTCCCAAAACCATAACACTAGTACTCTAAGCTTTATAGATAGCTAGGAATCAGACCATTTGGGAAACACATCTTGCACGAACAGTTCCCTCATTGCAAATGCAAAAAGCAGGATTTAGCTACACTCAGGCAGAGGTGTGCTGGCTCAGATGAGACAGACCTCAAGCACCATGGTGAAGGGACAGATTCTTCAGATCCTTACTCTCATACACCTTATTTCCACAAGGGTAAAAAATTGAAGTTTTAATATTTACAATCAGTCCACATAACAATCTGCACCAATTTTGTGAATAAAATCGTACTTTGTTTAGAGACAGTCTCCTGACATAACCTTATGTACTCGTAATTCTTTTATCTTGGCTTCCTGAGTGTGAGGATTTTAGGTGTGTACCGCCCTGCATGGCCAATCTATTTTTTTTTTCAAATTTAGCATGCTGCTTTACCTGACATTTGCCTGACACGTGACTTTCTTACAGTAGCTAATTCTGCACCACAGTCTTCAGGTATATGCCAATTATTCATGCGCACTGGGTAGAAGAGTGTCTTTCCAAAATTCACATTGACCGGAAACTTGGGTATTTGACCTTATTTTGAAAATAAAATGTTTTCAGGGCTGGAGAAATGGCTCTGTAGTCAAGAGGCTTGCCTACAAAGTCTAGTGACCTGGGTTTGATTCCTCAGTACCCAGTTAAAGCCAGATGCACAAAGTGACTCATCTATTCTGAGTTTGTTTGCAGTGACTGGGGCCCTGACATGCTCATTCTCTCTCTCTCTCTCTCTCTCTCTCTCTCTCTCTCTCTCTCTCTCTCTCTCTCTCTCTCTCTCTTTCTCTCTCTCTCTCCTTGCAAATAAATAAAATATTTATGTTGCTATGGAAGCATGTGCAGTAAAACAAGTTTACAAAAAGAAAATGGGATATTTTCAGGTATGCATAAATCAAGATGAGATCATATTGGATTAAAGCCCCACAAGAAATCAGCTTGAAGGAGGAAAGGTTGATTGTGGCCCAGGCTTTCAGAGACTGCAGTTGGCAGTCACAGGGCTCTGCCCTCTGGACCTAAGGCAACCTGACACCCTGGAGAGTGAGGTCCAAGAAGCTGCTGGCCTCCTGGAAGCTAGGGATCAGAGATAGGGGAGTTCAGGGATTCCTGATATTCCCTTCAAGGGAACACCTTAGGAGGTAGCTCCCTCCACTAATCCCTACCTCCCAAAGATTCCAAAACCTCCATAAATAGTCATGAAACCTTTCACCCATGGGTCTTTCGTCCATATCACAGATGCTAGAAAGGAAGACTCCCTCTGAAGACAGAGGAAAGCTGAGAGCTGCTGAGAGCAATGCATGGATATCTATCTACTCAGAACCAACAGCAGGAACCAATCCTGAAGACTTTTCACTGGTCCTGAAGAACCATGAAGTGTATTTCCACTGCCATGAGCCACTTGGCTTCCATAACTTGCTCCGGCAGCCATAGGAAACTACGGTGCCATGAAACTAACATACACATCTACCACCCAGACGTACGTCTCCCAATACCAACACTGAAGTAGTTCGAAGAGAATCAGAGATAATAGAATAGTATGCGAAGAGCTTTGCCTTATATAAAATTCACATACATTGTACTTTTAAAAAAGGCTCCAGAGAGAAGCCAAGGACACACACAACATGTGCATTGCTTTCATGTCTGCCAGCCTACGGAATTCCTCCAGGCTGCACAGAGCAGAAGGCCTACAGGTCAGCCCCTTTCCACCTCCAGGTTTTTGATGCCATGACTCATTCACACGTGCAGTTTTCCATTGGTAAATATGCTCATTTGTACAACAAAAAGCCAAACCTGTATTTAAAAAAAAATCAATGGGCTAATCAAAACTGATCATTGAGATAAAAAGATGAAGAATTGTTTAAAAGAATCTTCTAGTTGTACTTTTCTATTTAAAGAAAAACATCAAAAAGAAAAAGAAAGAACAGCAGTCTGTGGAAAGAAAACGGAACATGATTTGTCCCCGTTTAGCATAAAAGCATATTATTATACACATTATTTTTTTTTCATTTTCAGGCATCCACTGGAAGTATTA
Organism: Zapus hudsonius; assembly: GCA_004024765.1. Lineage (NCBI taxonomy): Eukaryota > Metazoa > Chordata > Mammalia > Rodentia > Dipodidae > Zapus > Zapus hudsonius. The sequence continues at coordinate 14,344 of PVHP010019291.1, forward strand.
GACCATATCCTCCCAGATCCAGAAAGCAGAGTGTTTTCAAATAAGATCATATTGTGAAACATTGGCAGTTCTATGTTACAGGGAGACCCAGACAGCCTGTGACCCGGATCCTACTAGGTAGGTCCTCAGACATCCCTACATGTTTTACCCACCATTTATATTATGATGTAATTAACACGTCTTTAGCTTTCTGGACCAGATCTCATCATCACCCACATTTACAAGGGTATAGAACTCTGTTCTTGCTTCCATCGCACCTTGAGGACTCCCATGACAGGCCTAAGTGGGCCTACTTGGCAGTTTGCTGGAGGTCTCTGTTCTGCACTCCAACTGGGGAGAACCCAGGTCTCATTGCTTCACTAACACATCCTTACCTCTGAGCAGAGAGACTGATTCTTAGTAGACACCTAATGATGACGATTCCTATAAGTGAGAAAACATTAATGGTTGAATTCTACGCTTGAGTGGTTTGATATTGCCAGAGCGTATGGTGTGAGCCTAGTAGAAAATAATCACAGGGCTGGAACCATGGCTCAGTGGTTAAGGAACTTAACCATATATTTTTTCACCTATATTTTTGACTTGTGTATATAGTGTCTGTGTGTTGTGTATGTGCATGATTGGTGTATGTAGGCATATGTTCAGATGCACACACCCCATGTGTATGATTGCACAGGCCAGAGGAGAAGTTTAGGTATCCTTTTCTAAGGCTCTTCCCTTTTATTTCCTTGAGACAGAGTCTCTCGCTGAACTCAGGACAACTGTTTTGGTCAGACAGGCTGACCTCTGTTACAGGCATGGGTGGACATGCTCAGATTTTTACATGGGTGCTGGGGAAGTCAGGTGACCTCAGGTCCTCTCATGCAGTGAACTAGTACAGCCGAGCCATTTCTCCAGCACTGCACCCTCGCTCTTATAACTAACCTGGCCCATTGGGCTGGAGAGATGGCTCAGCGGTTAAGGCACTTGCCTCCAGTGCCTAAGGCTCTGGGTTCAATTCCCCAGTACCCACATAAGCCAGACCCACAAGGTGGTGGCCCTGGTTCCCTGGTTCTCTCTCTCTCTCTCTCTCTCTCTCTCTCTCTCTCTCTCTCTCTCTCTCTCTCTCTGCTTGAAAATGAATAAATAAAATAAAATTAAAAATATGGCCCATTGATGCCTTTATCATTTTAGTAAATTTCAGTAGTATCCCAAATGTTTGCAGAAAGATAATAAAGTTTCTTCAATCCTATTTTTCTTTGCTTATAAACATGGTTTTTACTTAAATACCTTTAAAGCTGGAAGGTTTTTATTAAATCAATGAAGATGGAATTATCCAAGCTAAACCAAAGTAAAACAGAAGGGATGAATATGCAATGAGATTTGTTTAAAAATCTGTCTTCTGTCTAAAATGCCACTGGCTGAAGACTGGAGTTGTATTGTGCTCAGTGGAGAACTCTTGGTAATTAAGTAACTCTGTGCAGAGCATCTAATTAATATTTTTAAATGAGTATATAAATCAAAGTATAAACAGTGCATAAAAGGGCAAGACTGTGGGCTGGAGAGATGACTCAGCAGTTAAAGCCTCGGCTTGCAAAGCTTGTCAGCCTGGGTTCAATTCCCCAGCACACATAAAGCCAGATGTATAAAGTGGCTAGAGGCCTTGGTATACCTATTCTCACTCTCTCCTCACAAATAAATAAATAGCAATATTTTTAAAAGGCAATACTGTTTGATTAGAGCTTTCAGATGATAGTACATTAAAAGTTTTTTATTCATTTATTTTTGTGTGTGTGTGTGTGTGTGTGTGTGTGTGTGTGTGTGTGTGTGTACATGCATAGGCATTCCAGGGTCTGATGCAACCTAATAACCTTCTGGGTTTATGTGAGAATTGGGGAATTGAATCCAGACAAGCAGGCTTTTCAAGTAAGTGCCTTTAACTGGTAAGCCATCTCTCCAGCCCCAAAGAATAATAACCAGAGGCAGTTTGAAGAGTTTAAAAGTAAACAAAGTGGTACTTTCTTATTTGAGATTAGGTAAAAGTTGCAAGTAGTTTCAAGGAACTGATATGGGCAATCGGTAACCCTAACCCTTACCTGGGTAGAGAAAAACTAGAAGCAAGCAAAGGAATGATGGGCTGGAGAGATGGCTCACTGGTTTAGGCAAAGCCTAAAGGCCCAAATTTCATTCTCCAGTACCCACGTAAAGCCAGCTGCACAGAACGGCACATACATTTGGAGTTTGCAGTGGCAGGAGGCCCTGGCATGCCCCCCCCTCTCTCTCTCTCTCTCTCTCTCTCTCATCTCTCCTTGCAAATAAGTAAATAAAATAGTTTTTTTAAATAAAAGAAATGATTACTCATTTAACAAAGCACAGTTAACCCAGCACTAATCAGGATATTAAATATTTAGTTTTTTAAATCAGCTTTACAATATAATGATGTCAAATTACAATAAAAGGCAATAGGAATCACCATTCACAAGTAGCCTGACAATGAAATCGTATGAATGAAGTTGGATCCTATTACAGGTGCATGTATGTTGGCCACCCATGGCCACCCTTTCCCAATTGCTCTCAAGCAGCATCCTCCTGAGTCTCCTCTTACATCTGACCAATCAGATAATGTCTTCCTTCCTCATGAGCGTTTGAAGGTATCGTAGGTTTGAACAACAAGCAGACCCCTGCCTATATGATAATCCTAATGCCTCTAATAATAATCGTACTTACTCTTTATGGAGATGCCAACTGACAGGATGGTTAAGGGGTTATTTTAAAGATTCCTCAAACAAAAACAAGATTCACTCCTCCTTTGAGTTCATGGGAGGAAGGATGGGAATACTAAATTCAGTAATAAGTTTTGTATCTCATTGGAAATATTGTCCACTAAGTGCTCCAAAATATCAGTAAGAACAAGACATGGATCAGGACTCCGGGCTCCTGAGTTATGGAATGAACAGAATCTAACTGAGTGGGAGAGCATGATGGGAGAAAAAGGGATGCTAACTGGTCAAGGAACAGGGCTCAAAGTTCTACCACTTCAAGCAAATTGCTTAATGAAGTAACTGAAGTGTCCTTTCCGCATCTGTCAAGGGAGGTAAGACAACGCCTCCTCTAAGAGGCAGTCATGAGGGATAAAAGCAGTGCATTATGTTTGCAGATTGGCACGCAGAAGAGAAGCCTATGTATGTGGAAAGGAATGCTGTTGATGAAAACAGCAAACAAATGTGCAGTGGATGAAATAAATATCTATTATCTCCTGTTAGAGTAGACACCTGCGTAAAATGAAACATACACAGACTCACCCGCAATTGCTTTTCGACTTTCTAAGATCACACTGTTCTGTACACATGAAATGTGTGTACCATTACAAGCTACGCAGCAGACAACTGCAGCAATGAGAGATTAATAACAAAGGGCTTTGGCTCATAGGCTTGCATATTTATCCAAGTGTGTTTTGATTACTAACAAGAAATTCTATATATTCTTTTTGTCTGGTTTCCAGTGTTGACTGAAACCAAGAGGAAGGTTAGACATTAGAGGAGTGGTCTGTCTTCACATAGATATATACTCAAAAGAGAAGAGAGGAGGGGAGGGGAGGTGGGAGGGGAGGGGAGGAGAGGGGAGGGGAGGGGAGGAGAGGAGAGGAGAGGGATTCAAAAAGACTGCTCTAAACAGTGCATCACCTCACTTAAATTATTCAGAACTACAAGGACTTCTAAATGATTTCCATATTAATACATATACTTAATATTTTAAATTTTTATTATTTATTTGCAAGGAGAGAGAGAGAGAGCGGGACCTCTAGCATTGCACATGAACTCCCGATGCATGTGCCACCCTGTGCATCTGTCTCTCCATGGGGGCTGGAGAATTGAATGCTGGTCGACAGGCTTTGCAGGCAAGCTCCTTAACCACTGAGCCACCTCTCCATCCCACACGCAATACTCTTAATAATTTATAGTTTATCCTAGCTTATGCTTTTCAGGTTTATCATAAATAGCCTATAACTTCTTGTACTCAAATTTGATGATACTTTTTAAAGATGTCAGAACAGTTAATATGAGTGTCCTGTTTGAAGCCAAGATACTTGGCAGCCCATTTTAATAAAAATAGTAAAACTTAGGGCTGGTGAGATGTCTCAGCGGTTAAGGCACTTGCCTCCAGTGCCTAAGGCCCTGGGTTCAATTCCCCAGGACCCACATAAGCCAGACCCACAAGGTGGTGACCCTGGTGCACTCTTTCTCTCTCTCTCTCTCTCTCTCTCTCTCTCTCTCTCTCTCTCTCTCTCTCTCTCCTTGAAAATGAATAAATAAAATATTTTAAAAAAAAGAAAAACCAAAAAAATAGTAAAACTTAGTAACACAATGACAACATAACCATATTCTATAGCTGGGCAGTATTTAGACTGTGTAAAGGGAAAAAATACTTTTGGTATTTCATCTATGATCAAAGGTAGTGAAAATATGGGATGAAACCACCAAGATCGAATGTTCTCCTTATATAGGAAGGAGAAGCAGAGGAATGAGGCGGAGATGGCCGTGAATGAGTGAGTGAACAATGAGCCCTTCGACTACATGACTCCAGGGCTCGTCATGCAGCCCAGTGAGCAGAAAACAACACCTTGAGCCACAGTGAGTTCACATTTCCATGGCGAGAGGATCCGTATGTAAAGACAGAACTGAAAAGCCAAGTACAGAGAAGCAAGAAAGAAGAGCTTAGTCAATTGCAAAGACTGTTTCTGATCCAGGACTTGACACGGCTTCTAGACAAGTGTCCCCCTTGCCTTTGAGGACTACATCCTGTACACAGACCAAAGCCAACGTTCATGGTCATCTTGGAGAAAACACTGTACCGTTGACATAGATGTGGTTGAGCAATGCAGGGAAGCGTCTCCCATGGGCGCTTTCTCTGTGTTCTCTCCAGGAATAACAGTTCCAACCCATACACGGGTTCTCCAGGCTGGATGTGGAAATTTGGTTGGCATAACTTCAGGTCTTGAGTTATATTAGCAGCCGCAGTGTTGATGGTGAGTATGGGAAAGATGCAGCAATTTTATAGGCCAAGCAGTAACTATGGGCCAAAACCAACAGGTTGGAAAAAATTAAATGAGATAATGTCCGTGAATTGCTTGCAAATGGAAGTCCAGTAGCGATTGTAGGATGATCCAGTGGGTGAAATGTAAGCGCTGAAAATGTAAAATTCCAGCCTCCACATTACAACCAACCCACTGTGGGAGCATCAGAGGAAGGGAAGCTGGCTGGAGAGCTTTTCAATAGAAATCGAAGTCTAACTTAGGCAAGGGAAAAGGTTATGTACTCTGCAGTTACAGATCCTGGGAGGACTCTGGGTTATCATCCTTGTTTCTAGAAGTCACATTTTAAGAACATACAGCAGACAGACAATCTTGATTCGCATAGAACACAACGATCAAGTTCATGAGATCAAGTTGATGATTGTGAGAGATAATAACCATGTCCTCTGATATTGGTACAGAGCAACGTTAGAGGGAAAATGAGTAAAATTACAAGAGACAAATTGCAGGACGACGTAAGGACAGACTGTCTAATCATGATGAGTTTCTGAAAACGCGTAACTGACTGCCTCAAAGCAACCAATTAAAATATTAAAACAAAGACAGCACAGTACCGTATGCCTATAATCCCAGCTACTTCGGAGGCTGAAGCAGGAGAGTCAGCAGTCCAAGGACAGCCTGAGCTACACAGCAAGACCCATGAGCAAAATAAAATCTAAAAATGGTCTGAGGGTATAGGTCAATGATGAAGCACTTGCCTTGCACCGTGAACCCTGGGTTCAATTTCCAGGACTAAAAAAATAATGAATGGATGAATGAATTACTAAATATTAAAACACAAAGAACCTTAAAATAAAATAACAATGTACACATATATGTACAAATACATGTGCATATCTATATCTATGTATACCATGCTCACATTAAAAAAAAAGCCTGGATTGTCACTATCAGGCAATAGCAAAGGCTCTTACCAAGAGGAATATTTATTTCATAATGAAAAAGAGATGAATTAATCCAGAGGAAATAAGAATCTTAATTATGTATGCATCTTTAAAGTAAATAAAGCAAATAGATAAATTTGCAATTATAGTGGGAGATTTCAATACTATGTCTCAATAATTGATAAACAAGTAGACAAAAATATGTAGAAAACTTGAGCAACAATAACAACAAATTTGATCACTTGGTTTTACAGAACACCAAAGTCTATTTGGCATTTCTGGAACATTTACCAAAATAGACCAATATGGGTCATAAAATTTCTCCATAACTATAAAAGGTTTCCAGTCATATGAAATATGCTGTCTGACCACAGTGGAATTAAATTGAAAACAATAAAATAAATATTTTATATACTCCCCATATTAATACTTTGAAGCACTCATGAGTCAAAAGGAAAATCAAAATAAAAAAATATGAAATATTTTCAGTGGAAAAAATGTGAGCAAACTATATCCATCTTGCTGAGTGATTATTAAACCACTTACAGAAAAAAAAGTTACAGCACTGAACATCTATATTAGAAAAGAAAACCTTCTTGAAACAATTATCTCAATTTTTGCCTTACAGGAAAAAAAAATAAAATGAATCTAAAGTAATTATTTAATAAAGAAGTCATAAAGATCTGGAAGTAAAACGATGAGATAGAAAACCAATTGGAGAACGTCATGAAACCAAATGATGGCTCCTTTCACTAAAAACAAAAAATAGGAAAATACATAAACCTCTAGCTAGAATAACTACAGATAAAAAGACAAAACATGAATTACTAATAGAAGAACTGAAAGACAGAAGCACTATAGATTCTACAGAAATATAATTTAGAAATACTATGAACAGCTTTAAATTAGTAAATGCAAGCTTTTAGATGAAATGCAGATTAATTATCTCCGTTATTATCTAAAGGGCACACACCTATGAGAAATCAGAGATCAGGGACAACAAAGATGACTGCAATCAACAGAAATAAAAACAAACTCTGCAGCTGGGCGAGGCGACACACACCTTTGATCCCAGCGCTCTGGAGGCAAAGGCAGGAGGATCGCTGTGAGTTCGAGGCCAGCCTGAGACTATGTAGTGAATCCCAGCTCAGCCTGGGCTAGGGAGAAACCCTACCTCTAAAAACCAAAAACAACAGGAGAAAATCCTCTACCATCCACATAAGTTAATATGTGGGGGTGTGGGGTGCACACCTGTGACCCCACTGCTGAGGAGATGGAGACAGGAGGGTCCCTGGGCTTGCTGGCAGGCTACCTGAGCCAACGAGTTAGTCAGATTCATTGAGAGGCACTGTTTCAAATTAAATAATAGAGAACAACTAAGGAAGACACACATACATGCACGTGCTCGTACATACCTTCACATGCATGTGTGCCCATGAACATGTGAAGATGTGTACACACAAAACACATATACATGCAACTGAGAGAATTTATAATACCTGCCTCAAGGTAGTATGGCAGAGATTAAATCCATCAATTAATGCAGGAATCCTAGACAGCTGATCCAGAGGGAATGTTCAGGAAGTTAGGGGTAGAGAAAAGAAAGAAGGAGACGGAAAGAAGGAAGAAGGGAGGTGGAGACGTGTGTGTAGAGGCAGAAAGAAAGAGCAAACCTATAAATGTTTACCTCCATGATATGGTACTGCTTAGAATTGTAAGTACCTCTGATTATTGTTCAGGCTTAAATAATAGCCTAAGATAGGGCTTCTCTTAAAATATAAGCATAACAACTGGAGTTTGATTCCCCAATACCCACATAAAGCCAGGTATACAAAGTGGTTCATGCATCTGGAGTTCGTTTGCAATGGCTGGAGGCTCTAGTGCGCCCATTCTCTCTCTCTCTCTCTCTCTCTCTCTCTCTCTCTCTCTCTCTCTCGCAATCTCTCCCTCTCTCTTTCTCTCTCCATGCAAATTACTTAATTAAAAAGTGCTAAAAATATAAGTGAAGAAGATAATTATATTTATAAGCAAGACACAGAAATGAAATCTATATCAAAGAAGTATCATTTTGACTCAGAAAAGAAAAGTAGAGGAAAAATTCTATCTCCTGTTCTGCTCACTGGTTTTGGGAAATCACACCGTACCTTTAGGAAGTTCAGTCTCGTCCAAGACCAAAGCTGCAAAGCAGTGACACATCCGTTGGTGACTGCATTCCCTGGGCCCTTTCAGGAGAGGCAGGTGCAAGGGCTCTGAGCAGGGCACTCCGCTGTCTCTAAGCTCTAAGAGGCGCTGGCACATATGCACAGCAAGGAGAACAAGAAGGTAGACGACGAAGTGGCAGAAGTCTGTGTCACCTCTGGAGCCAAGCGAGGGGAAGCTTGAGATGGTGTGTGAAGAGGCGTGTGGGCTCTCGTGGCCCTGAGAGCAGCTGGTCGAGTTGGGCATCGGGCACTCAAAGTCAACCTGCTTCAGAGCTGAAAGAGGCTCTAACCTAACACTAACCGAGTATGCCCAGATGGCTCTTGTTTCTTCTCGGCCACACTTGCCACAGACTTCTAAGGCATCTTCAGAAATGGGAACGTTTTCAGAAACTGAGAAAACAGATATTTACAATCCCAAGCAATACAAAGAAACCCAGGCTTTCTTTCTATAGGGCCGGGTGTGAGTGAGTGACTTATTTAGTTTTTTGAAATAGGGTCTCACTCTAGCCCAGGCTGATCTGGAATTCACTATATAGTCTCAGGATGGCCTTGAACTCAGGGTGATCCTCCTACCTCTGCCTCCCAAGTGCTGGGATTAAAGGCGTGTGCCACCATGTCTAGCCACACTGATTTTTTTGAGCGTTGACAACAGTCCATCAAGAGGACAGTCGGTTTTATGGCGAAGGAAGTACTCTCTTCGGGAGCATAAAATGTGCAGATGCAGAAAGATATGCTCAGCGCAGCAGCAGCCTGGTTCTTCTTGGGAGTCTTTCTTCTTCTGAGCTGTCCCGTAGATGACACTAGGATTGTCACGCTTGGGAAGAATCCCCAAACTGAGACCAGCAGTGTGAATGGTCAACACATCCTTTTAGCTTGGTCCTGGCAAGTTTTCTACAGCATCACTGAAAACTGTAGCCCAACTGCTTCTCATTTACCTTTCAAATAACAAATATTTATAAAGCTCCTACTAAGTGCCAAACACCATGATATTAGGTAGGGGGTGTGTGGGGGTGTGCAGGCATACATGTGCTAATACCTGTGCAGGTGCATGTGTGTACAGTTGTGCAGGCATGTATAGATGAGTCAATCAAAGTGTCTCTCTCTGTCACTCTCCACCTCGTTTATTGAGATAGGCTCACTTGTTGAAGCCACAGCTCACAGATCTGGCTAGGCTCACTAGCCAGCTTTCCCCAGGCATGTCCTGTCTCTGCCTGCCAAGCACTGGGCTTACAAGAGGGCCACCACACCCGGTATTTATGTAGACTCTGGGGATCTTACGCTTATGTGACAAGCACATTACCAACTGAGGCAAATTCCTACCCGTATTTTTTGTTTGTTTTGTTTTTTCTTTAGATCTTGAGGAAAAGAAACGTTAGTGGACCTTGCCAATGGAGTGGTAGATAAGACCTGTTCCACCCTATCCATTGACCATTTGAGAACCACAGAAGATAAGGAAGTGGCGATGACACACCTATTTGCAGAAGAGTTCTCCAAGAACCTTCCCACGTCCTTCCCATAGGCTGCGCAGAAGCCCTGTCCAGTTTGAAGCTGGCCTGCCTCTCCTTATTTGGAGAGTGAAGTCAGTACAGTAGTGCTTCTGGTATTTCTAGTTGGCAGAGGTGGACAGGGCAGCCTCGGCAGGTTTCAGAGCTGCATGACAGTTGCCTGTGAAATGACTCACTGACCTCAGAATGCATGGCTAACCCTGAGGTCAGCTGCAGAACAGCCAGCCTGAGACCAGCCGGTGGGGAATCAAGACTTCTGCCATCAGGATGAACCTCTCTGGTCCCACATAAGAAAGACTTGCAGCTAGAGAGGAAGGCTCATCACTTGATCAGCAGAAGCAGGTCAGCAAGGCTGGGCAAGCTCATTTTCACTGTAAGAGCTTAAATAAAACTATGTTCTTCTTACTAGGATAGAAACAGGCTGCTAGAAAAATAGTAAATATAGGGAGGTTGAGGTAAGAGGATCGCCAAGAGTTCAAGGCCAGCCCAAGTTCCAGATCAGCTGAGCTAGTGTGAGACCCTACCTCAATAGACACTGTAATGGTTAAGTTTTGTTGTCAACTTGACCTTTGAAGTAATCTTGGGTGGGTCTCTGAGGATGTTCACAGGATGGCAGCCTGTCAGTAGGGGGTAAGATGTAAAGAAGTTCAAAGAAGCTAGAACTAAACATCCTTTGCTGTGTGGGCAGTGCAGGAAGGAAATTCCAGAGACTCAGGAAGCCATAAAGTCTGGGATGGAATTGCAAGACCCCACCTTAAGACTACATAAAGGGGAAGAAATTCTCTTGAGCCTTCCTGCCAGTTTGCTGTTCTGTGTATATGGTGTTGGTGATGGGTTTCTCTCTCTGCTCGGACCTGTGAAAGAGGGGCCAGCCTCTTTCACTGTTACAGAACTTCCCCTCAATCTGTGGTTTCAATAAATACTTTCCTCCCCCAAATTGTGCCTGGTTTGAAGATTCATCCCAGCAGTGTGTGGCTGACTACGACAGACAGACACACACACACACAAAGAAAAGAAAACTGAATATACTAAACAGATGTTATAAAAATAAATGAAATGAGTTTAATATAAATTAATATGATTGATTTTATTATGATTATTAGCATTATAAATTAAACATATTTATAAATATAAAAATAATATTGATTTTTAATATATAAGAACTTGTTTATTTTTCTATCATCACACCCTAAAATGCCACTTCACCTGTCACTTGTAGCCTGTGTTAAACTCCCTCATTCATGTATGTTACCCCTAAAATTCTTTCTAATTACCAAAACAAAAGTTCTGTGGTACTCATGAGTCCAGGGAACTACATCGATGACTGGGAGGCTGTAATTTAGGAAGAATCAAGAAAGGTTTTCTAGAAGATTCTGTCAGCAGAAGCCTCAGACTTCTTCTAATTCAGTTTTTAGATACTTATGTCATCGATAAACTGCATTTTATTAGGTGACTGAAGAAGAGAAAAAGGTTTTCATAGAATCTGCAAAAGAAAATAAGAGAATTAAGATACCTCCTGAGTTTCCAGGTAGCCTGGTGAACAGGAAAGACAGAAATCTTTCTTTTGCTTAGTTTTTTGTGGTAGGGTCTTGCTCTAGCCCAGGCTAACCTGGAATTCAATATGAAGTCTCAAGGTAGCCTTGAACTCAGGCGATCCTCCTATCTCTACCTCCTAAGTGCTGGCATTACAGGTATGCTCCACCACGCCCAGCATGACAGAAATCTTTTAAACCCTGTAAATCACTCCATTACCTGAAGCTGGCCTTCTGCAGCTCCATTTTGCTGAGACAGGCTCTTCACATGCACTAAGCAGCTTCATGAAGTAAAGACACAAAATATTGTTAACCATCCCAATCAAAAAGGAGAAAGATTGTCAGAGCCATGGTGGGGGAGACTGTCCGGAGACATGGCACCCCTCAGTAACAACACACTTGGGCCAGGAAGACCAGGCTGAGTACTAGGATATCCAGGATCCCTTTCCACAAGGACTAATACAGACAGCCCACGGAGGAGGATATCCAACTGATCGGGGATGGGGAGGGGGGGAATTGGGGAATTCGGTATAACAACGCATGGTTTGCCCACTAAATAATGTAACTCATTATGAACAATAAATATATATTTTAAAAAAAGAAGAAAGTCTGATTGCTGTATCTACAGCTAAGTATCCAATATCCGGAACAATGCACAGAATAGCAGGTACAATTGTAAAGTGTATAAATTAATTAGCAAATATCAACTACAAGGAGATATTGTTCTTCAGCTTATCAAACAAATAAGCAGGACCTTAACTTTTGTCTAATTACTCTTTACTAGTGGAGCATCCTACCTATTTGACATAGGCTTTGGTGATTTAGATAATTATTTGTTGGTCAAGCACATGCAGAGGTTTTATAGGTGAGTTTGGTGATACGAGAAAGGGTGAGCCATCAAAGGCAAATCTAGAGGGGATGTCTTTAATAATGCTGGTCCAGAAATAAGGTCTGCAAGACAAAACTTGAGTGTGGATCACGGGAGAAAGGTGAAAAATAGGTAACATCTTCATTGAAGTCTTCAGTCATTTGCTTTCCAGGTGGGAAAAGACCACTGGTCATACGTATACAGCTCCTGATTGCTTGTGAGGACAGGGGAAGGCAGGCCCAGAAGGAAGTTGAGAAACTTGAAGGATCCCAGTAAAATAAAGACCGATTAGGAGCTGATGTAACATAACACTGTGATGATAAGTTAAGCCTCAAATTTCCATGGAAATTATGGCTCCAGAAATAATTTTGCATAAATTTCCAGGTTTCTCTAAAAAAATAATGTATGGGTATCTGAGCTTTAAGTTCTTGTTATTTTAAACTATATCATCTAAACTGCCACTTCGATTACTCTTGAAATCTTACCTGGTTCTTTTTTGAACCAGGCAAGGCCTCTACTCAGCTGTATTCATTCATTTTGTTTTTGTTTTTGTTTTTCAGTTCACTGACTGAACATCAAATTTTCTTTGTAAAGCTCTGAGGCAAAATGTTAAAGGAAATGGGAGTGGATAAGATGGTGGTAAACTCCAGTGTTTAGATCTGTAATAATTTTAATAAATAAGGTGTTTTCAATAGAAACACACGCAAATATATTATTTAGATATATATCTTTGAGAACATTAGAGAATTATGATGCAAAGCAGCAAATCAAACCATTTCATCAAACTTATTGTTACTATACTTCTGAGTAAAATAGACTTTCCAGATACAATTTAAAAGTCAAAGCAAAATTGCTATACCTCTGATCTCTTCTTAGACTTCATGAATAGAAATAGCAGCTCCAACAGTATGTTCTTAAATACCCTCTGTCATTTAATTCTCTTAAAATATTATGTTCAAATGGTTTTATGAAAGATTTGGTAATAGGTTTTTCTACCCTAAACTTTTCATATTTCAATACATTGGATTAATATTTGACTTTCAGTCATTCGGTGAGGGCAATAATAAAGAAATAAATGAGGCTGTCTTAAGAAATGGAATTAGGACATTTTCTTCATGTCTTTTTTTTAGCAATAAAACAAGAGTCTATAATAGTTACAAAGCTTTTTCATTTTTCCACGCAGTGTTTTTCAAACTAGCATTTCTAATACACATTCAGCAGGAAGCAAAATCATTCCCACAGGGACTTTTCCAACAAGCCAGCATTCTGTCTTCAAATCCCTGGATCTGACAACCTCTCTATTTTCTAAAGGTACTTCTGGAATTTTCCCCCAGTACATTTATTTCATTTAATAACCGCCATGCAGTTTTCTCATTTACAAAGTAAGAGAAATGATTACCACCCCTTCTGCTTGTTTGAATTCCAAATAGTTTATTTCAATTTGAAAAAATTAAAATAAACTCATTTAAAAATTGAAAAAAAAATTATAAGGGGGAAGAGATATGAGGGAAGGGTGGGGAGAGAGGGAATCATATGTTTTATGGTCTATAATTATGAAGGCTATCAATAAAAAGTGTGGTTTTAAAAAATAATAATAATCGACATGCAGGAAAGAAAGCTTGGTTCATATTGTGACAAGAATGCCACACACAGCTTTTAAAAAAAATCCTTTCAGTGATTTCACAGCCAGGGAACAAGATACAAACCAGACTTGAAGTTGTGAATACTAATACCTAAGACAGGATTTGTTCCAAATCTTCCCCGGAGCGACCTGCAGCAAATGAGACTTCCTGCACTGCTAATTCTGCTTCAGTTTTCTGACAAGATGTAGGACATGAGTCTGCCACCTTGAGTTTCAGGAAACAACGGTGGATGGTTTCTAAGGCAATTGTCACTGATGAAATGACATTCAAATGACCTTCCAGTCCCAATCATTCTTCTTCCTCTCCCTGGCATTTAACAATTGATTTCTCTTAGCGGGAGCCTTCTCTCTTCCATTTACCTTTCTGTTTTGGTTTGTTTTTTGAGGTAAAGTCTGGCTCTAGCCCAGGCTGACCTGAGATCCACTATGTAGTCTCAGGATGATGATCCTCCTGCACCTGCCTCCTGAGGGCTGGGACTAAAGGCGTGAGCCACCACACCCGGCTTTACATATACTCTTTTATAAAGGTTTTTTTTTAATTTATTCATTTTCAAGCAGAGACACAAAGAGAAAGAGGGAGAGAGAGAGAGAAAGAGAGAGAGAGAGAGAGAGCAAGAGCACCAGGGCCACACCTTGTGGGTCTGGCTTATGTGGGTCCTGGGGAATTGAACCCTAGGCCTTAGGCACTGGAAGCAAGTGCCTTAACCTCTGAGCCATCTCTCCAGCCCTACATCTACTTTTTATTTTAACTTCATTTAGCTCAAGTCACAAATAGTTATTCAACTCTTAAAATAATTTCAAATATTAGTAAACCTTGGAGTCCCCAGTGTGCACAGATGCTTTCAGAGGAGAGTTCAGTGAAGAGAGGTGAGTGGGAAAAGGCTTGAGACTCTGAGAGGGAAATTGGAAAGACAGACAACGGACAATGGGCAGCCTAATGACCGGAGCCAGTGCCTTCAGGTTCATTGCCAGGCCCGGGCAAGAGTACAGACAAGAGCCCATCTGTAGAGCTCTCGAAATTCTTAAACAAGGTTCTCAAATGATGATCATACACGTTTTGCTCTCTTACTTTAACAATTTTTTTTCCTTAACAGAATTGAAAATAAATAATATTTATGTTTGTTTCAATACCTCTAAATATCCGAAAAATAAAAAAGAACTCCAATTTTTCTTGTAATTATGCACCTGTGACTGGTTTGTTCCTGGATCACTGATGATTGTAAGTGTATTAAAGTAAATATGCACAAGTCATAAAGCTATGGAGTTTTTTCCAACAAATTCATTTTCCTGTTTTTTTCAACAAGATCACATTATGTTACGTGATCTACATGCAAGATATAATTTTAATGTATTCACGTCAATGTTTTAAAAAATAGAAGTAGAAGCATACAGCTATTTTCAACAAAATTGTACAGGAAAGTAAATATACATACACAATAGCTAATTTTCATCTGTGGGTTCAAAATAGTTTTTATCTAAAATATTTGAAATTGTCAAAATTGTGAAATAAAATCCAAGTTATACTATATAACATCAACTTGAAATTACAATTGCCTTAATAAAGCTAAAGCTTTTTCTATTTAATTTTTAAAAATGATATGCTTATGAAATTTTTTAAACATGAAATTTTAATATCAACAGCCGTGTCATTGTTAATATTTAGAATCTGCTTCACCACATAAGAGCTGAACCATGTGTTCAGTTGAGTTCTATGAATTATTTAATGTTATTTAAATGTCCCTTATTTTCCTGTGTAGGCTACAAATAATATGCTAATAAGAGCAGCTCTTAATGTATAAATTATAAATGAAAAGAAGTAAAATAAAAATAGTAGTCGAGAAGTGGTACATTCAAACAACCTATGGTTCTACTGCTTAAATCTTTCCTATATTCCAAAGACATATTCAAGGGGAGGGAGGAGATGGTACTGAGAGAGAAATATAATCACACTATGTTATGTTCAAGGGTTAAAACTGTCAACCAAGATAATGGTGGAGGAGAATGTCCAGAGACATGGCCCCCCTCAGTAACAACATACAAAGGGGGGTGGAACCATAACCCCCTCCCCCATGGACTGATCCAGACGCCCATGGAGGAGGACACCCAGCTGATTGGGGACAGGAAAGAGGGAAATCGGGGAACTGGGGATACCAACACATTATTTACTCATTCAGTGTTTGTAACTATGGATAATAAAGATATATTTTATTTAAAAAATGAAAATAGAGATTTAAGGCTCACTAGTGCCGGCAGTCAGCACTGCCTTTTACTTGTATTTCCTGTTAGTGGACTTGGCTAAAGTCAAGAAATATTGAAACATTCATTTTAATAAACAACAAGAGGCCTGGAGCCAGATAAACTCTAGTTCAAATACTTCCTTAGTGATGTGTGTTGGAGTTCACCAAAGCCTATGAACCAATTTCCTTAAATTTCTTTCTTTTTTTTTTTTTTTTTGAGGTAGGGTCTCTCTCTAGCCCAGGCTGACCTGGAATTCACTATGTAGTCTCAGGGTTGCCTTGAACTTAGAGCGATCCTCCTACCTCTGCCTCCCGAGTGCTGGGATTAAAGGCATGCGCCACCACGCCCGGCTCCTTAAATTTCTTAAATGGACATAGTACTAGATCCTACCCTACAATGGTTACTGTCAAAAAATCAAGACTAAGTTCACTATAGAATCTGATTAGATATCTATAGAATCTGATTAGATAACATCAAACTACAGTATGAAACAAGAGATCATTCACACAGAATTCATACAGAAAGAATCAGAGGGGAAATCATGGCAGGGAAGCTAGTTTAAGAGAGGAACACAGACTGAGTCATAATTGCTGAGCTCTTTGTTTTTTCACTGTAGGGCTGTGATGCACACACTAGGGTGAGAGGTAAACAAAGGTGGAGCTAAAAACAATAATCACACATCAAGCTATATTTTAAAGACCTTGTCTGCATCCATAGCAACAAAGCATAAAGGAGACCTTGCACTGTAGATATCCTGTGCTGGGGAGAGAGCTCCATACACACCAGTAACAACCAACAATCCCCAGTTAGCCTGGAGACAGTAATGGACACTCCAAAGTTTACTCCTTCTTAGATAATCAGGGAATGCCAAGGACCAACATAATATCTGTATAAAAGTTAAGTTCCAGGAAGAAAATAAATTAGGCTAAAACCCCAAATCTCATCAGAACTGATGAAAATGAGAACAGAATATTCTACAGTGAGTACATCCAATTGAATGAATTAACCATTTCCTCCCCAAAGGAGGCAAAGCAGAGTTGGAGTGTTCAGAGATGAAATGCTAACACAGAGAAGACAAAACAGGCACTGAAGAAGGGAACCGATAAGTGAAGACAAAATCAGAAGACACCAATAAATAGGAGAGAGTATTAACAGGAATGTGGCCAGGTGTGACAGCACAGTCCTGTAATTCCAGAACTTGGGAGGGAAAGTCAGGAGGATCAGGAGTTCAAGACCTTCCTCCTCTACATGGTGTTTGTGTCGGGAATTAGAGGGGTCGAGATAGAGGCTCTGAGACCAGTATGTGGGTTAATCAAGAATAATTTATTATTGACTCCTGGTGGAGCCATGGACATAACTTAAGTGAACAGAGGGAGGATTAAGAAGGTTTGGGAGAGGAGCCTGTAGGCATAGAACTGTTCTGTTCGTGGCTGTGGGCAACACGCTGGTTAAAAGTACCATGTAGGGCTGGAGAGATGGCTCAAGGGTTAAGGCACTTGCCTCCAGTGTCTAAGGCCCCAGGTTCAATTCCCCAGGACCCACATAAGCCAGACCCACAAGGTGATGGCCCTGGTGCATGTGTTCTCTTTCTCTCTCTCTCTCTCTGTCTCTGTCTCTCTCTCGCTCTCTACTTGAAAATGAATAAATAAAATATTAGAAAAATAATAATTGATACATAAAATTAAAATTAAAAGAAAATCACGTGTTTATTTTAAAATCAGAAAAATCACACCGAGGGTTGCTAAAAGGATTAGACATCTACATAAG
>PVHP010019292.1:0-32047 GCA_004024765.1 Zapus hudsonius
AGAGAGCACACCAGGGCCACCACCTTGTGGGTCTGGCTTATGTGGGAGCTGGGGAATCGAACCTGGGGCCTCAGGCACTGGAGGCAAGTGCCTTAACTGCTGAGCCATCTCTCCAGCCCTCTTGTGCTTTTCATAACCCTCTATCCCATGGACATATCCAGTATGCCCACTGAGGAGTATCCCCAATGGAATGGGTACAGAGAGGAGGAAATGATGGTACCATCACAAGATTTGCTCACACAATGTATTTAATTGTTGACAATAAAGATTTTTAAAAAAGCATCCAAATTATTGCCAAGGCTCAAGTCTTTCTGCAGAGCTGAAGACATACATTTCTAGTTGATTTTGTTTGGCCTCTCCATGAGTAGAGGGGCTGTAATAGGATGAACGGTATATATCTGGCTTGGGTTGGCATGTCTTCTCAATAAATATCCAAGATTTTATTACTCTAGAAGTGATAAAATCAACAGTTACATGTCATTTAATTTAGTCACTATATGATGCTGGAGACATAGCCATTGGTGCAGGACATAGAGAAATCATGTTGGAACTGAGGTGAAAGCATTCTTCCTGTTGGCTGTTTTCCATATGCCGGAAGTTGCTATGTTAAAGCTGCTGGCAGAGAAAAATCATTAACAATACCACCCACTGGTGAATCCTGCATTCTAGAGTACTGACCCCCCAGGTAAGAGGTTCCCTTTGCAATAGTGGCATGATGGTTATGGAAGTTAAAAAAAAAATCTATGATTGGATTTGAGGCCTACTCCACAGGAAGAAATTCATGCCTGGTACTGAAAAACAGGTTAAAAACCCAGGGCTGTGGTAGACTGTAGGTCCGTGATAAGAGCTTAATATTGCTATATTGCTAGACAGATATGTTTTCAACCTACCTCCTAAATATTTATCTTTATATCCACAAGTCACTTCTGCTGTCAGCCCTGGTCAGAATTTTTTTTTAAATTTAGCAGCAGGCAGTTATGTCAGAGAATTATAACTGGACAAATGTTGAAAATAAGTGGCTAATGAGTGTTTGCCCTTAAATCGGACATGTACAGCATTCCCTCCAGGGTTTAGTGAACATCACTGAAGATGGCATTGAAAGAATGTAATATATATATATATATATATATATATATATATATATATATATATATATATATGAAAATGTCAAAAGGATTTAAAAAATATGCTGGTGATAAATACATTTACATCTTGTTCATTGATAAAAAGTGAGTGATTTGAGAGAGTGAAGGTCTTTTTAAAGGATTACACGGCTAAAAAGTTGTGGTGGTGCCTTCTTGTAATCTCACATTTGAGAGGCTGAGGCAAGATGGTGGTCTGTTCAAGGCCAACCTAACCTATATAGTATGACCCTGTCTCAGTGGAAAGTTACATAACTTATTTTTATAGACGGCTCTGAACCTCAAATATCTCTTTATTACAAACCCAGTGATTTCTGCTTTTTCATTTACCTTTACCCAAATGTTGTTAAGAATTCCCATCTATGCAACTTCTTTCAGGGATGTTCTGTCTCTGACCTCTTTTGGGAACCTTACATGATGGAAAAACAATTATGCCATTTAGCAAAATCATTTGATACCTTTTTCAGACATGAAGTAGTATATACAAGAAGCTGGCGTTATTGCTCAGATTCTACTGTTTGTGGAGAGACTTCATCAATTGTGGTTTAAAAAAAGGAGGCAAATTTCCTAGTAGAGATAAGCAGCCTCCATTTGCCAAAGACTCACAGAACCCTGAGAGCTATGTCATTAGATAATTAACTAAGAATGGTCTCTGCTTGAGCCTTAATACTCACCCACCACGACTCAGGGAACTGAACAGAAGAAGGGGTGGAAAGATTGTGAGAGCCGTGATGGGGGAGACTATCCAGAGGCATGGCACCCTTCAGTAACAACATACTAGGGCCGGGAGAACCAGGCTGAGTACTAGGCTATCCAAGGTCCCCTGCCACAAGGACTGATCCAGACGGCCCACAGAGAAGGATATCCAGCTGATTGGGGATGGGGAGGGAGGGCATTGGGGAATTGAGGATAACAACTCATTGTTTGCCCACTAAATAATGTAAATCATTATGGACAATAAATATATATTAAAAAAAAAGAATGGTCTCTGCTTGTATTAGTTTGCTAGGGTTGCCAGAGTACCATAGACTGGGCGTCTTAAATTATTCTCTTACAGTTCTGGAAGCCAGAAGACAAAGATTAAGATGCTAGCAAATTTGATTTCTTTTGAATCCCTAAACTTTGGTTTGTATATGGTCATCTCCTTACAATGTCCTTACAGGGTCTTTCCTATGTGCATGTGAAACCCTGGTGTATCTTCTTGTGTCCAACTTTCCCTTAGTATAAAGACATCAGCTTGGATTAGAACTACCCTATAAGCTTCATTTTAACTCATTTACTCTTTCAATTCTTGGTCTACAGATTAAGACATATTTTGAGTTACTAAGGGTTAAGACTTCATCATATGAATTTGGAAAGGGCATGTTATTCAGCTCATAATACTGTTCTCCATAGTATTTAGAGTTTTTGGTAATGCAGATCAGCATATCTATCTAGCTTCATCTCCTACTATTCGTCAATATAACTATTTCACTCAAACCATACAAGATCTTAATCAATAAAATTTGCCCATCTGTTTTATGTATCCAGATCATTGTACACTTTGTTGTAAGATACCCTTCGAGGATGCTATAGATGGATGGTCTTCCCATTTTTACCTGAAAGATGACTGTTATCCTTTTACTTATCCTTCAAGTCTAACTTCAAATCTCCTTGGTGAAACTACTCATACCTGTCCAAGAGTGTTAATCATTCTTTCTTATCTTTTATACTTGAATATATTATAACGATGATCACATTGGACCAATTGGAACACTCTGTTATTTTGCTAGATAGGGATCTGCTCACAGTAATTTCTCATGTTTTTTAAATGAAGGAAATAAAGAATGGGATATTGCCAAAGGTAAGTGCCTACTCTTTCTCATCCTTCAGAATAATCAGCATAATGTCTGTGATTAAGATGATGAGATGGGAAAAGTGAGCTCTAGTAGTTGCTTCATACATCTTGACCTAGGCTTCTAGCTTATCAGTTGTAGGAGCTAATCTAATCTAAACCAAACTTCTAGTGTTGAGCTCTAAGAAGAGTAGTTGCAGTTGTCAAGTTGTAAGATTAGTCTAAACTCCACGAAAGATAATGAATTTTTTTTGGGGGGGGGATGCATAATGACATGACAGACTTAATTTTGGACATACCAGTTATAATGTTGAGGGACCCAAAGAATCTGTTTTCTCTTATGGATATCACTACCCAAGGGTCCCTGATGAGAGCTCATTGCCAGATCATTGCCACATTGATGGGGAAATGCTAAAGTGGAAATTTCCACATGTAGACTCTGGGGAGATTGGAAAGAGGTAGAATGGAAAGCAGAATGATACAGAGGGACTGATGCAAAACCCAACTGTCATTCTTGAGCAACTGAAGAGCTATGGGCTAAAAGTCCAGACTGTTACTACCGTGACTTCCCTTCAACAATGACTCTGCAGTCCAGAGGACAGGAAGGCAGTTGCATGGGCCTCTTTGGGTCAAGCCTGGGCTAAGGATAGCTGAAGATAAGTTACCCATTCACCCCATTCTACTTTCACATATTCTTATAGCAGAATTTACAATAGCCTTGCAGTATAGGCAAGTCAAAGATTATAACTATGTATTACACTTGGAGTGTCATGTTCCAGAAGTGGGCCATGAGCCAGCCTAATTCTCTACTCAGCTATTTAAATTCTCTTACTTAATGGACTCTCCATGCCCAAAACACTGATTTGACTTGAATCTCATGCTTATTCTATTTAATATGTCCTTGGTGTGTCCATGCATTTAACTTCTCTATTTTAGCCTAATGGTAACATTGACTCCAGTATTGTCTTCCTCCTCTAATTTAGTTACTCATTAACTGATTTAGTATATCCTACAACATGCCACATACTATAATGTCAAATGCTATTACACATACATGTGAATAAAACCTAGTCTCTGTTAGTCACATAGCGCTCCTAATTGCAAATACAGTGTCTAAAACTAAGGAGATGACCAGCAATAAACATGTAAATTGACCCCCAAATAAATTACTCCAAATGTTAGGAATTAGTATAAAGGAAATCAGTAGGGTTCCAAGCATGTGAGGCAAAAGAGATAAGGAAAACTATTTTATCTAGGGCTAGTAGAAAAGCCATTCCATAGAGCTTCATTCAGAAACCAAAAGAAACAGAAACTGAATCTTTCTAGAAGCCATATCTGAAGCAATTGCTCTCAAACCCTAAGCCTATAAATTATTCTGGTAGAAGGAAGTTATTTGCAGAGTAGTCTGAATTCAATGTATCCCTATTTTAGGCTATCCTCAGAGCCTTGGGCCTTTCAACCACAGGGAAACCCAGACTGAGTAAAGAGGAGCAGGGATAGAGCCAATCATAAGGGAGCCAGGAATTGTTCGAGATGGAATGACCAAGACCATCTACTCCAACCATTACTGATTAAATGAGAAATTAAGACTAAGAGAAAAAAAAAACAGAGTTGGGATTAGGATTCAGGGCTTCTGGCTCTCAGGATGTATCTTTTTTGCTTTAGTCTGAATTTATAAAACTATATAGCAAGGATATATTGTTAATCCTAATGTCATCAATACTGGTCAGTGCCTTACTTCCACTAGTGCAGGCTAAATGCCATAACCAGGGCATTGAAACTGTTGAAACTTAGTCTAAGTGTACCTTGAAAGAGTGACAGTAATTTCCTGTCCCTTTAATCTTCTGTGCCGTGATTTGTGATGGAGGGCCTGGATGATGAGAAACCATTCCCTTTCTGGTTGTGCATGCGAATTTCCAAGGGATTGCAAATACAAGGCTTTCAGATACTGCTCCCTTTCACTTCACAGCCTTCTGTTTCCTTTCACACCCTAAAAGTTGCAGTTGAACTCAGGGCTCTGGCACTACCTTTATTTTTTTCAGGATCAGCTTCTTTCCTTTGTCTCTTTTGTAGCCAATGTAGGAACCAGAAGAGCCTAGCATTTACAGTCAGAACTAAATGAAAATTCTACCTTCTCCATTACTTCCTAGTTTATTTAGGCAAATCCCTTTTATTTCTATGTGCCTCAGCTTACTGACCTATAATAGTAATACCATACCAGAGTGTCATTCAGTAAAGAAGATATATGGAAAACACATAAAAGTACTCTCATAATTGTGAATTGCCTTTTTTTCACATTTCTGTAAGTGGATGCCAGAATGTGGCATGTGGCCATAAGCACTACAGCAGTACTTTATTTGCATGTGATCTGTGGAGTTTCACAGGCCTGCTTCAATATTCTGTTTCACCATATCAAAATTCTCATGGTTTTTGCAAGAGACTCATCATAATCACTTTTTGTTTTTTCATTTATTTATTTTCTTTTTTGAAATTTAAATTTTTACAAGAATCTATAAAATCCTTCTTTTCTTATCAGTCTCAAAAGTACATTTTCAAATAAAGCAAAAACATAGTCTCTTTGTTAATCTTTTTAATACACAATTGAGCTTCAGGGGAGGAACTTAGCAACAAGTTGTTTCCCTCACCATCAATGTTCATTGAAAATAAACATGATCCAACTGGGCTGGAGATATGGCTTAGCAGTTAAGGTGTATTCCTACAAAGTAGGCAGACCTGAGTTTGATTCCTTAGTACCCATGTAAAGCCAGATGCACAAGGTGGCATTTTTCTCTGGAGTTTGTTAGCAGTGACTGGAGGCCCTGGTAAAACCCATTTGCTCTCTCTCTGTCTGCTTCTCTCTCTCTCTCTCTCTCTCTCTCTCTCTCTCAAATAAATCTCTTTCTCAAATAAATAAATAAATAAATAAATAAATAAATAAATAAATAAATGAAATATATTAAAAACAAACTTGTTCTATATTCAAGTTCTTCTAGCATAGGCATGTAGTAATCATGTCTGTTTTCCTTTATCTTTGCTCCTGGGTCTTAGCTCATCTGCTCTTTTTAGACAATTATAAATCTCATTGGACATGAGTGCTTTTTAGAAGAGAATGGGAGATATTTCTACTTAGCAAAAGCAATAAAAATAAGACAGTAGTGTAGGATTGTAGCTTTGAAATAAAAAAATTGGGACAGCATATGAAACTGCCTCTAATCTAGACTGGTATTAGACAACTTCAAATTCTCTTTAAATATCAAATATCCAAGAAATGGCAACAGATTTCTTTATAGATCTCTTATGGGTATGAAAAGGTGCACACAGTTTATTTACTTATCTTTGGATAACCAGTTACATCAATTGATTAGAAAATACCTTAGGTCTGGGATGGAGCTCTGTAGTGTGTTTTTGGCACAAGCAAGGCTCTAAGCATTAAGATAATTATTACATCCTAGCTATAGACTTTAAGGTTTAGATCATTAGCCTGTGTCTTTCTTCAGGATCCACCTCGCTAAGTTGAAACTAAAAAGACCAAAATATACTTAAATATAAATTAGTTTGAAACTTTTCAGTAAAAAGCTGAATCTTATGAAGTATTAGTTTGAGGATTAAAATAAGTACTTTTTTTTATCACTAACTAAACTTTTTTTAGGCTAGAAGACAAATGTGCTGAAACTCTTAAATTCTTTCATACCAACTTTGTCAACTAGGTACATTTTGAGCAGATAAGTGTATGTATGTACTATTTCAGTATGCTGAGAGCTCATCAATGGCCATCAACTATCACTAAGATTTTGGGTCTAATTTTAGGCTACTTGACTTTTATGAGACTGACGTGCTAACAAGGAACCTTACTTACTTGACTTTTAAACAAGAATGAATTGGAGGGGTGCTGAGGATGTAGCTCAGTGGTATAGCAACTGCCTAGTATTCAAGAAGCTCTGGTATCTGGGCTGGAGAAATGGCTCAGCGGTTAAGGCACTTGCCTTCAGTGCCTAAGGCCCTGGGTTCAATTCCCAAGGACCCACATAAGCCAGACCCACAAGGTGGTGGCCCTGGTGTGTTCTCTCTCTCTCTCTCTCTCTCTCTCTCTCTCTGTATCTCTGCTTGAAAATGAATAAATAAAGTATTTTAAAAAAAGAAGCTCTGGTATCAACCCCCCAATCAAAATGAAAACAATGGGGGAAGGGATTCAGGGTACAGCTCAATTATAGAACAAGTAATTAGCATGCTCTGGGTCAAATATCTAGGACCAAACCAGAATGAACCCTAGTAGGAATAGTGGTGCACATTTTTAATCCTAGACTGAGAAATGAGACAGGATAGCTAGCTTGAAGCTAGGTTGGGCTATATCATGAGACCCTGCCACAAAAAAAGTAAATATCCCCTCCCCACAAAAAGCAATTTCAAGGTTACAGATCAGTTTCAGCTCTATTCTTCCATATCAAAGATTCTGTTCCTGCCACAATACTAATGCCCAAACTTTTTGTTGCAGTGCCTTTCACATGAAAAGCACAAAGTAATTTTGTAATTTTCCCCTGTCTCTAAACAGGGTAATTTTCTTTAACTTTAAAAAAATTTCCAGGGCTGGAGAGATAGCTCAGTGGTTAAGGCACTTGCTTTCAGTGCCCAAGGTCCCAGGTTCAATTCCCCAGTACCCACATAAGCCAGACCCACAAGGTGGCCCTGGTGCACTCTCTCTCTCTCTCTCTCTCTCTCTCTCTCTCTCTCTGCTTGAAAATGAATAATTAAATTTTAAAAAAATAAAACCTTAAAAAAAATTTCCACACAAGGACCCCTAAGCTCGCAACATTAAAGCAGCCTTATTACTCACCCACCACGACTCAGGGAACTGAGCGGAAGAGGGGGCGGAAAGATTGTGAGAGCCGTGGTGGGGAAGACTATCCAGAGGCATGGCACCCCTCAGTAACAACACACTTGGGCCAGGAAGACCGGGATGAGTACTAAGATATACAGGATCCCTTGCCACAAGGACTAATACAGACAGCCCACGAAGGAGGAAAAAAAAATTTCCATACATATAGACATGATCATAATTTCCTCCCACCACCCTTCCTTTCCCCCTTCCCGAGTCCCCTACCTCCACTGAATCTCTTGTTAGTCCTAACTTTTCTATTTTTTTATCATTTTTTCTCTCTTAGGGCTCTACAAGTGTCAGGAGAGAAGTTGGAGGGAAAAGTGGTGTTCCAGGACAAGAAGGAATTTTGAAATTCATAGAATATATGATTTCAATTGAAACTGGGGTCCATTTCTAGCTTTGCTTCAAAACTTCCTTCATGATATTGGACATTTCCTTTCTTCTCTCCTTGGCTCTTTTTTTTTTCTCAAGGTAGGGTCTCGCTGTAGTCCAGGCTGACCTGGAATTCACTATGTAGTCTCAGGGTGGCCTTGAACTCACGTGATCCTCCTACCTCTGCTTCTCGAGTGCTGGGATCAAAGGCATGCGCCACCACGCCCGGCTCCTTGGCTCAATTTCGAAAGCAGAGATTTTAATTAAATAATGCCACAGCTCTGACATTCCACTGTTCACTCAGTTATTCTGGGGAAACTTTCTTGCCCCACAGGTAGAGCCTAGTAGGCTAGCTGGTGGCTTTCTGCTTTCCCACTCTGTAGCATGGGAAGTCATTGTCTGTTGGAGGTTGG
This sequence comes from Zapus hudsonius, assembly GCA_004024765.1. NCBI lineage: Eukaryota > Metazoa > Chordata > Mammalia > Rodentia > Dipodidae > Zapus > Zapus hudsonius. Next base: position 8,638 of record PVHP010019292.1, read on the forward strand.
CAGAGAGAGGGTGGAGACAGGGCAGTGGGGACTATTGCTGCATTAGCAACTCCTTTCACAACAGCCTTATTTTGTCACTTTGCACCCAGATTTCCGTTGGCTAACCTCAATCTTATCTTCCTCATTTCTGTTTCCTCTTTATAACACCAAAGGTCCTTCAAAACACATGACCTTCCTGCTCACATCATAAAGCTCAGCTCCCCCTGGTCTCTACAGTTTGGCTCAGCAGCTGTGTCTCCTCCACAATTAAGGCACCATTCCAAGGTATAGTATCCATTTGCTCTCTTCTTAGAATCCTATGCTGACACAGTGCCCAAGGCACCAAAGGTTGACTTACACCTGCCCATTCAATTCTCAGGTTCTCACTAAGGATCCAGGGTAAAGAATGATGCAGGTAAAATTTCTTGATGGCCTCCTATCCTGGGGTTTTTGGTTGAGAGAAGGGAGATAATAATTCCTACCAAAGAAAGATATCCAGGAGATAGTCATACAGAACTGAAATATGGGAATTCTGAGTAGCAGTTCTGATTTCATCATTTACCTAATGTTTTGCTTTAGGCAAGTCCTTTTTTCAGACTAGGACTCAGTGTTTGAGTCGATTGCAATGAAGAGGAAGAAAAGGTTGATGTCAAAATGCTTAGTCTCTACATCTATTATTATTATTTTTTTTAAAGGCTATGAACCCACCTGGGCCTAAGACTTTTTGTTTTTTTAAAAAATATTTTATATATTTATTTGAGCCTCCAACCACTGCTATGTGACAGCCACCTTGCACATTTGGCTTTATGTGGGTACTGGGGAATCGAACTCAGATCCTTCTGCTTTGCAGCCAAACACCTTCACTGCTAAGCCATCTCTCCAGCCCCTACATCTATTATTTTGAAGGTTATTAAACATCTGTTGGGAAAAGGAGACAAAAATGATGTCTGAATATATATCTCTAGGCAGTGCTGACCACGTTCTGGAAAGCTGGTGGTAATCCATGTAGCAATTTCTGAAAGGTATGACTCAAAGGTGAAAGCCTTTTACTTTACTACTCAAAATTCAGAATTAAAGGACCTATAGGAGAAAGTTAGGGATCAGAAGGAGACCAGGCACATATGAGAGAAACAGATCCAGAGAGATCATACAGAGAACCTACAGCAACTTACAGCAGTCTGAATTCCAGGCCGCTTGTTCAAAGGCAATTGAGGTGCCAAGAAGCAAGAGCTTCCTGTCACTGACCCAGGTGGCCTTCTTTATACTGGAGGAAGTCTGGATATTTTGACATGGTGCTGAGGACTTCTTAATTTTACCAATCCTTTTCCAGATACTTGGTTCACTCTAGGTGTTTAGACATTTACAGGTGTCTTATGACCTACTTCTCCAGGCTTATGTCCTTAATCAAAACTGACCTACCCTTGTCTCTATAGCAGCTTTGTAGAGCTCTCCAATGCAGGATTTTGCATTCATGTAGGGATGAGTGATTATATTTCAGACAGTATAAAGGACCAATAGGAGAATTCTTCAATGATCACCGCATGTAGATACCCATCTCTTTGTTCTATGGATCTTTCTTAATTGAACTTGCTTTTCTTATATGACCTCTACTGGAGAGGTATGGATTAGAACAGCAAGAGTGGAAATAAACTGGTTTGAATGTAGCTTAGCCATTGACTCCTTCCATCAGTACTGAGGCAACATTATATCTAATGATTCAAATTCAGTGTATTAAGAATCTTTTGTCCATACCTTTTTTCCAGGCTTGCTGAGGAAGCTGAAGTGAAAAAGGATATTCAGGAGACTGTGGATACCTGATTATTCAGGTTTTTTTTAAAGCAGCTGATTTACAATAACAGAAAAAAGGTACCTGTTTATTTTTCTCTTCCCTGCCACCTCCGACTGGAATTCTTTTAATCAGCTTCTTGGGTAGCTTACATTGGCAGCTCTAGGGGCTAAACCAAGGTCTCCTTAAGCTCATCAACTGAATTTCAACAACGCTGCCAGGTAAATCTTGTCATTTCTACAGAAGATTACTCAAAGAAAGACCTATCTAAACCATAATTGTCTACTTGGTAGCACTGGAACCCAAGTTTTTCTGATTATTTCTACTATGCCGTATTGGGTGAACCGGACAACTGCTTTAGCTGATGGCCTTACTTCAGGGAGGCTTAGGCTGGACTGAGTAGGCAGAGAGGAATGCTAGTGAGAAAAACAACAGTTTTCATCCTTATCATTGAAGTCACTCCCACGTATCAAGTTGGATGGGTGTGTTGCCTCTTTACATTCAGCTAAGAGATGAGATAAAACACTGAGTATTTTCTTGTTAGAAAACCATATAGGGGCCGGGTGTGGTGGCTCACGCCTTTAATCTCAGCACTCTGGAGGCAGAGGTAGGAGAATCGCTATGAGTTCGAGGCCAGCCTGAGACTCCAGTGAATTCCAGGTCAGCCTGAGCAAGAGTGAGACCTTACCTCAAGAAACCAAAAATAAAAAAGGAAATGTCCATGAAATTTGGGCTGAAGAGATGGTTCAGCGATTAAAGCACTTGCCTCCAGTGCCTAAGGCCCTGGGTTCAATTCCCCAGGACCCACATAAGCCAAACCCACAAGGTGGTGGCCCTAGTGCGCTCTCTCTCTCTCTCTCTCTCTCTCTCTCTCTCTCTCTTTGCTTGAAAATGAATAAATAAAATATTTTAAAAAAGAAAAAGAAAACCATATAGGGAAGTTTTCTATTCCCAGTTTTCTTGGGCTGTTTGCCAATTTTCATGCCAGTATTTCATTTCATATAGACCAGCTACTTTCTTTTTTCCTTTATTTATTTAGACAATGTCATATACATATATATATGTATATATATAGTGTATTTTTGTCATGTTCATTCCACTTATCTTTTCTTTACCCATACTACTCCTGTTCAGTCCCTTCTTTTCCCCAGCTAGTCCCTCTCCTACTTTTATATCTTTTAAAAATTAACTAATGAGTTTAATTAGGGTGGCTTCCATGAGCATGTGTGGGATTATTTACCAGAGAAAAGGAAACTAACTGGTGCCTATACCATGGAAGAAAGTCTCCCTTTCCCCTAGTAACCATTAACTGCCAACAGTTCCTCAGAAAGAAGTGAGGCATCTTGAGATTCTCCCCCATCCATAATGAATGTAGACAGGCCCAATCTTATGCAGGTCTTGTGCCTGTGATCACAGCAGCTATGATTTAATGAATACAATGGCCATTTCATGTCTGGAAGACAGCATTCAACAGGACTCTTCCTCATCCTTCTATTATTACATTCTTTCTGCTTTCTCTTCTGTGATGTTCTCTGAGCCTAGGAGGGGTTGATTTAGATGTCTTGTTCAGGCTTGGGCAGTCAACAGCCACTTATCTGTACTGTGGCCAGTTATAAGTTTCTGTTGTGTCTGTTACTACCCACTTCAAAAATAAGCTTTTCTGACGAAAACTCACAGAAGAAGCACTAATATATGGGCATAAACATACATATTTAGAAGGTGGTTTGACAGATAGAACATGTACATTTAGCAAAACAACAGGTGTAGCTTCCCCAATGGGACCTATGGATTTCCTTGGTCATGGCCTTTTGACCAGATTTACATTATCAGGCATGAATTACCTCTTGGAAAGGTGGCTTTAAATATGATCAGGAAATGGTTAGTAACCCCCTTAATAATAGGTATACACTATTGCATCAATGGGCATATATATCTTGCCTGCCAGAGGCAGGTCAGTTGTGTAGCACTTAGGTTCCATAGCTATTGATGACATCCACCCCCACCAGCGGCCTGCATTGCACTTTCTGCAAACCAGCTACTTTCTCACAAATCAACTTTCAGAGCTGGGGAGGGCAAGGATTTGATACTGGCAACCTGAGATTTTTAGCATGAGAATACAGATGATGCTGAGGAGAATCTCCAAGAAATTCCAGGCCTGGCTTAGTTCTTGGCAACTTTCTTATTGCCCTGTTAGCTGTGAATTCATGGATCCTAATACCTAACTGAAAAATCTACTGTCTTCTTTGCTCTTTATTGATGTGCCTTTCCATTTTCCCAGGGTGGCCTTGAACTCATGGCGATCCTCCTACCTCTGTCTCCCAAGTGCATTCTTGAGAAATTATGTGGAAAGGGTACTATGTTAGACAAAGCTGGCTAAGGCCACAAAAATTTGCTACTGTGATTCTGTTAGATCAGTTGCCAATTTCTTTTGCTTTACTTCTGTTAGAACAGCCACGTTTGGTTTTCTGTGCTGAGGATCAAACCTAGGGCCTTGCACATGTTAGGCAAGTGCTCTGCCACTGACCTACATCCTAGGCCTTTGGATTTTGTTTTGTATTTTTGAGATAGGGTCTTACTATGTAGTCAAGACTGGCATCAAACTTGAGATCCTCCTGCCTCTGTCTCTGAGAGCAAGGGTTACAGGTGTGTAGTACCAACACTTGGCTACAGTAACCATTTTTGAGCATTTGTTACATACCAAATGCTAAATGAGGCCTTTAAATTTATGTTGTTCTCCCAATGACTTTACGAGGTAGGTAATATACTTATTATGTGCATTTTTGTGTCTGTGCAACATTGGAACTAAAGGAGATGAAATAATTTACCAAAGATTGTCCAGCTATTTAATGACAAAGCTAGGCTTCAAGCCCATCTTTAAACTTAATGCCTAGGTTAATAACCTTAAAACAGATCACAGCTTCGGAGAATTTGGGAGATGGGGGAGCAAGAACACTGACTCTAAGGATCAATCCTTTTCTCTAATCAGAGAGGTAGGATGATGACCAAATAGTCTCTGTTCTACTGCATAGAAAATACCACTAAGCTTGGGACCCCTAGGGATGTCAAAGCCATAGGAAGAGGCTAGCAGAGTCAACAGAGAAGCACTAGGTGTCTCTGTTTTGCTTTGGAGTCTTATGCCTGTTTTGCTCCCTTCTGAATTCTGGTGTCTCTGCTAGTCTCTTCAACCTGTGGAGGTTGCCTGAGGCTGAGGGTATGACTTTATCATCTCTTTCTCTCTTTTCTTCCAGGGTCACATTTTCCAGGAAGTACTTGCTGCCATATGGAAGCCCCTGGTCTGGTCTCCTGCAGTGTCACGCTCTGTGTATTTGACAAGCTGAGTTGGACACTCCATGTGGAAGAGTGTCAGTTTGTCAAATACCCCAAGTGAGGCACATGCCTAGCAGCTGCAGGCCAGGGAAAACAAATGGACTCCTGACTGGATTTCAGAATGTTCATCAAACACCAAGCTCTTGGAAATGATTTTCTGTACTTTGAAGGAACTAAGACATTGTATCTGAGGGTCCCAAAGGAAAAGAGAGGTAGCTCTGGGAGCTACAACCCTGAGCTTCATTTTCACACTGTGTAAGAATGCCAAGGAATGCATAATCATCTTGAGAAGGCATAAATGGGGGTGGAAGTGTTATTTCATTTGTTATTGATTTCATCCTTCACATTTTCCTTCTCACAACCAGACCTGTAAGTCTCACACAAGCATTATGGCTTATGTGAAAAATAAGACATAGAAATCGACTCCCTTTTCCTTCTGCCTTTTCTACTTCCTAAAGTACCTTCTCCATTTTATTTTGCCTATCTAATTGTGTTCTGTAATTCCTGGCTCCACCAAAGTTTAGTCTCTCTGGGGACATCTGAAAGTTAATCTATACATTTTCCTTTTTTTATTTGTAAAGCATTCCTTGTCTGGATCCTGGTAGTGACCCTATATCTCCTACTACCTAGTATATCTTTTTGGATATCTAGTGCATTTTTAAGGGTATATTCTTGAATTCACCAGTACATTGTAAGATTTTAGAATACAACTATGTATTTTTTATTATTGTTTACCCATCTTTTCCCAAAATTTTGGCTATTCAGTAAATGTTTACTGATTGATTGACTTTCAACTAGTCAAGCTTTGGGTTTTTAGTCTAAATATCACTTAGGATTTTGTGGAAAAAAATCAAACTGTAGATATCCCAATACTATAAGGGTGTATGAGGTAATGCCAACATGGAGGGCCTTTTTTTTCTTAAGATCTACAGCTGGAGGAAGAGAGCACAAAAATAGGCTCAGGAGGTCCAATAAATTTTGAAATTACTTGGTTATAAAAGCTCTGCAGAGGTTTTATTGCAAGATTTTTGTGTGTTTACTATTCTAATGAAGCTTTGGGAATGAGTCTCTAAGGTGCATCTATGGAATAAAGTATTTCTAATAACTATCTTCTGGGTCTAATATTCCACAAAACATAATTTGGCAAAATTCCCTAGAGAAACATCATAATTTTCCTCTATTCTGAAGATGTTATTTTTTCATTCCTCAACTTTTCCCTGAGTAGCCAACCACCTAAATGACTGGTCTCATGTTATCACCTCATTTTTGTTTACATTATCTTTAAGATTTGAGCTACTTCTATACTTAGGAACCACTTACTGACTTATCCTGTGTGGGAAAAAAAACCTTGGTTTGGGGCAAAGATGATCTCTAGAAGGTTTCTGCTGCTTGAAGTTCACTGGCCTGACTTCCAGGTTCTATTCTACCACTGACTTGATATGTGTGACTTTAGACAAATCACTCTACCCCTATGGGATTCACTGAGTCATCCCTGATGGTTCACAGTTCTTTTGGAGAGGTTACTTAATTTATGATTCATTTTACCAGGAGAAAATGCAATGAGGATTCTTTCTTCAACTCCAGGAATTCCTTTTCTGAGTAGAATAAAATGAATATTTCCAAAGGCTGTGGGGTCTGCTCACAAAACTGTTTCATGAAGGAAGTTTAGGCTTCCACTGGGTGGGGTCCCTTTTTAAGATGTTTGTAAGTATGATGGGGAAGAAGAAGTTGCTTCTTTCATTAATTAGTGCAATTATGAGGAAAATGCTGAGGCTTGGCAACATGCGTGGGGATGAAATTGAGGATGTTTCCTTGTTCATTTTTGTGTAGTATTTTGAATTCTGTAACCATTGCAAAGGAAGAGAAGCTGTTGGTGAAATCTGGCCTGGCTCTGTGGCTGTAGTGAAATCAGAAGTGGCAACATGGTTGTTCCCATGAATAGCAAGGAAGTAAATTTGACATCAAATACATGGGGTAAGGAAAGCATTATAAGCCTGGCCTCAAGCAAGTCTTTACAGGAGAGCTTGACATAATACATAAATAAGTGTAGATACACACACACACACACTCCTACCTTGAGGAGAAATACTTTGTTATTCTTTTAAAATATTTTCCTTATTTATTTGTAAGCAGAGAGAGAGAGAGAGAGAGAGAGAGAGAAAGGATAGAGGACGAGAGAGATAGAGAGGGAATATGAACATGGGCTCACCAGAATTTCTTCTTCTTTTTTTTTTTTTTTTGATATAGGGTCTCACTCTAGCCCAGGCTGACCTAGAATTCTTGCACCAGGGCTTCTTGCCATGCAAATGAACACCTAAAGCATGTGCCACTTTGTGCATCTGGCTTTATGTGGGCACTGGGGAATAAAACTCAGGTCATTAGGCTTTGCAAGCAAGTGTCTCTAACTGCTGAGCCATCTGTCCAGCCATATTTTGTTACTCTTATCCCACCCACATCAATTGAACAAAGGAGTCAGGAACTAGAGAATATGACCTAGAAAGAACACAGCTACCTCAAAGATTTTAGGAGTGGAAATATTTAGTAGTGCTGTATACATACTTTGGAAAAAAGGGAAATATCTTCATTCTTACACCTGTAGTCCCTTGAGAAATAAGTAGGGCCCCTTCCTTGTCAGACATCTTGTTTCCCTGGGAAAAGTCACCAGTTGTAGTTGGAAGAATGATGGCATAGGAAACATTAGCCAAGTGGAATACTGCTTAACCAAAGATTCCTTGTGGTTCAGATAGAGGAACCTGTGGCATGAAAAAAGACAGACTAACCCGTCCACCAACCAATGAACAACAACAAAGCAAAGGTGTAACAGGGCCTGGTGGCTAATAATTCCAACTATTTAGGAGTCTTAGGAAAAAGATAAATTCAAGTAATGCCTAGGTGACAGAATAAGTTCAAGGCCAGCCTGGTCAATTTAGTGAGACCCTGTCTTAAAATCATAAAAGTAAAAAAGCGTAGCTTGATGGTAGAACACTTGATTAGCATGCACAAGGCCCTGGGTTCAATTTCTAGCAATATGCGCACATGTGCATGTACACACACCCCCCCACACACACACTAGAAAGGTGTAATTTATACCCCCAGGGGCTCTTAATTAATCTTACTTTAGTAATTTTTGGTAGGTTATATTATATCTTGAGGGAAGATCATCACAACTGAGGTTACTTTCATACTTTGATATTTATTAGCACCAAACACTAGATAAACTATGCAAGCAGAAGAAGTCAAACTGAACCCCAGTCTGTGACATGACAATCTTAATTAAAAGTTGTCCAGCCCTGAAAAAAGAGAAGTGATTCTGTACACAGCCGGTCCTCTGAATTGGCAGAACTGATCCTTTGGTGGTACTTGGCAGCATATTAGGCATTTCTCTCATGTCTGAAGAGGAATAGTGGAAGCTGCAGGCAGAAATACTACAAGGGCTCAGACACAAACCCAGAAGCTGGTTTGGTTAAGGTGCAACTTCTTATTCAAAGTCAGTCACTCTCAGCTGCCCCAATCTTAGCAAGGTAGATGCTTTGGACTGTTCAAGAAGAGAGGAAGCAGGGAAGGAGGCTATGCAGAAGGCAAGAACTGAATAAGCATTATGTCAGCAAACTCTGACTTACTGGGGCCATTTTTAGCAGACACTCTATAGCTAGTAGCCAGAACTTCATAATCCAAGGGAACTGTGTGCAGTAGGCAGCCACAATCACCATTGATCTGAGCAGTGATCCTGGTCCAGGTAGGGCTCATCAAAGAAGTCATTGTTCAGAGCTCAGGAAGCTGGATTATTCACGGAGTATCCACTTGTGAAGATGGCCACATCCATGGTTTCCCCCAGAGTCATTGGCCTCCTTTGTGTATGCACCCTAGGGCCCAAGAGCACACTACCCATGATAAGGGCCTTGGAACTTAGATTCTGGCTTCCTGCCTCCTGTTTAATTTCTTTTGAACTTTCAAGCTCTTGACAGACATGGATTCTGGAAGCAGAGAACTAGCCCATCTAAATTATATTATATATTTGGTAAGCCAGGAGAGAACCTCAGGGTGTGTTTCAAAGAGGAAATGATGATGTTCTGACTGTAAAGGACTTTGACTTTAGCACTAGTTCTAATACCTGCTTCCTCCATGTTTCCTCTAATGACCAAAAGGATTGATGACAGGGAAGAGTTCATAAAATGGGAAAGATAAGATTATTTTACTTATTCACTTAATAGGTACACTCTAAAAAAGAAGAAAGAATCAAGTTAGAAATTTCTATGTGGAGTGGACAAGTGCCAAGCATGGACCCTGGACACTAGTTCAAAGATAAGGGAAAGAGATAGGGAGGGGAATTAATATGTCTCAGTTACCAACACTGGGAGGTTCTGAGAAGATGTGCTGAAACACGGGGATGCAGATTTGTCAGGGATAGAAAGGGTACACTTGGTTCCTGTCCTCTTGGGCATTTCTGATTCTGGATATTGGGCTGGAGCTGTTGTTTGGTGTGGACCAGGAGAGCACTAACTGAACTTGCTCTCCACACAGACTTCTCACTAAACACCCTCAGGGAATTCTTGTGGGAAACTTGACTGCCTGGCCACAACTCAGGAAGAAAGGGCTTAGTCAGATATCAGGGACTGTGGCCCAAGCCCTTCCCAAGTCTACTTGCTCTCACCCACTACTCAAAAGGCCTGGAAGTAGGTAATCATTGCCCTCTAGTGACAGAAAGGAGAATTGTTCTATATTCATACTGGTTCACTGGCATACTGGCATAAAGATGGGTGCTTCTTGGTACTGTATGTAGTTTGGGTGCTCACAATTTCTCATACTGGTTCACTGGCATACTGATTCACTGGCATACTGGCATAAAGATGGGTGCTTCTTGGCACTGTATGTAGTTTGGGTGCTCACAATTTCTCAGAGGAGCAATAGAGAATGCATGTACTAAATTACAAGAATGCAAAGAAGGCCAAACAGACCACTTGCCTGGTTAAAAAGTCTCAAATTTCCACATCTTACCGCCCTCATTGGCCTGGCAGCACCTCTACTATAGAGGTAGTATTCTTTTCATCTTCATCTGTTTGGTGCCTGCATACAATACATGCTTAGCAACTACATGCTAAATTGAATTGATGCCCTGAGGCAGATCCCTTATTAAAGAAGTGGAAAGCAAGAATTTTGGAAAGAAAAAGAAAAGAATTTTGGAAAGGAAAACAAAGAAGGGAAAAGCATGAAGGCAAAAGCATGAATGCGTGATGTGTAAGGCTTTTCTTTGACTTCAGTGACTGGAAGTGAGAAGAGCTGAAAAGGAGTGGTAGGTGTTACAAAGATAGGCTACAGCCCTATCACAGAAGGTTCCGAAAGAAATGCTACATTTTGACCTCTTGTACACTTGATCTATCAGGAGACACAGGACATTTTCATGACACAAGCAGCCTAATGTAGTTACTATTTATATCTAGCCTCAACAAGACTAAGATAAATTCTTTCCTATAATGGGCCTGGAGTTTGTGGCTTTTTGTGGTATTTCTACTCCCAAGTTTATCAGTGATTCCTATCAGTCATAGCCATACTAACTTGGCAATATCAGAGTTTATACTTAGGACTCTGGGAAGGAGGTAGTCACGGTTTCCCTTCTTTCTGGTTAAAGACATACATAGTAGAAAACAGGCTATTTGTGAGTGAGAGCTGCTACAGAAAGAGATAAGCTAAGACTAGGCAAAAAGACTAGGGCACTGGGCACAGTTATAAATAATTTTTTCTTAGAAACAAATGTTCCAATTCCTTTTCCCTCTTCTGTTGACCCATACTTGTTAAATAACTCTGATGATGGTGTCTTACTTCCATGATCATAATAATTGGTGACTTCCAGTGCTTTTGTAAGGTCTAGTGAAGTAAGTCCAAATTGTTCAACCTGGAGTGAAAAAGCTTCTATAGTTAGAAATGAACTTTCATTCTTCACTATATTTCTTCATTGTTTGGCTAAATGAATTTCCCTTATGATTACTTAACAATTAGTTGCCTTTTAGGCCTTTACACTTTTACTTATGTAGTTCCTCCTTCCTGGAATACTGTCCTGTTACATGTGGTTTTCATACTCCATGGCCTAGAATTAGATTCACCTTTTGGAAGTCCTCTTTAATTATTTCATCTCTTCCTGACTCTCATCATCTCAAGACCCTTTTATACTGTCTTTCAAGGTTTTGTGTCAATAATTGTACCAGTCAGGGTTCTCTACAGAAATAGAACTGATAGAATGGATATATATGCCAAAAGAGATGTATTAGCTTGGCTTACATGATGCAGATTGGCAGTCCAACTGGTTGTCTGCAGGCTGGAGAGTCTTAGAACCTGGTAGCTGCTCAGTCCATGAGGTTGGATGCCTCAGCATTCCCAGTTTTGTGCTGAAGGCCTTAAGGTTTCCTGAACAGCCAATGGTCTTCAGTCCATGTTAGAGGGTTAAAGAAGCTGGGAGAAATTCTGATGCCACTGAAGAATGGTAGCAACAGGATGTATGCAGTCATGGTACAAGTAGCAAGGGCAGCCCCAGGCAAGAAAAGGGATGAATTTTCCTGCAACCTCTTTTTATTTAGGGTACCTACTTTGGGGGGAGGCTTTTCCCCCTTGGTGACTCTTTTCTGGAAATGCCCTGACAGATATGCCCAAAGAACATGCCTCTTCCTTGATTCCTGATCCAATCAAGTTGGAAATTGAAATTAAATCACAAGTCCACCACTATCAACTTGACACTGAACCATGTCTCCTTATGTCATGATTAACTGCCAAGTAAATGCAATAACAAGGTCAAAATTTCTCTTAAGGTAAAAAAAAAAAACCTATTTCACATACTACTGGAAACACACTATTCCTCCCCCCCCCAATAGCTTAGGTTTAGTATCTTATAACTTCAACATAATATAGATTTAACAACACTTATGTACTGATAATATCTCTGATAATATCTCAATTGTTATTATTGTAGGACCCAGCCTGGCTGAATATCTGAGAGCTAAGCTTTAATATGCATCCGGATGAGAGCATGGTAGCTCATGCCTTTGTTCCTAGCACACCTGTGCCCCAGGAGGCAGGGGGGATGGCTGAAGGCCCTAAATCCTGTTTACAAGTGCTAATAGGTTTTACTCCTTCTGGCTGAGTTTCCGTACCTGTGTTCCTGTTTACTGAGCCCCCTTTGTGTAAGAAATAAGGCAATGCAACCCATCCCTAGATTGTATACAAGGTTGGATACTAAAATAAAGTTTTGAGATCTGCTTGGACACTTCTCCCGGTTGCGTGTGATTGTCCAGCTGCCGTGCTCACCTTTCCTCGATGGAGCCAGGTCTCCTGCTGGCCAGAGAGACAGGCTCATTTGGCAGGGGGCCAGGGACCTGTGCGGTAAGACATCTGGAGAAGCACCTGACAATTATATTACATGATAAAGAAATAAATGGACAAAAATATAACTTTTTTTTTTTGGTTTTTCAAGGTAGGGTCTCGCTCTAGTCCAGGCTGACCTGGAATTCACTATGTAGTCTCAGGGTGGCCTTGAATTTACAGCAATCTTCCTACCTCTGCCTCCCTAGTGCTGGGATTAAAGGCGTGCACCACCACGCCCGCTTATAACTATTTTCTTTTTTTTATTGTCCATAATGAGTTACATTGTTTAGTGGGCCAACAATGAGTTGTTATCCCTAATTCCTCATTGCCCCCTTCCCCATCCCCAGACAGCTGGATATCCTCCTCTGTGGGTCGTCTGTATAAGTCTCTGTGGTAGGGGACCATGGATAGCCCAGTCTTCACCCAGGTTCTCCTGACCCAAGTGTGTTGATACTGAAGGGTGCCATGCCTCTGATAAACTCCCCCACCACGGCTTTCACAATCTTTCTGCCCCCTCTTCTGCTCAGTTCCCTGAGTTGTAGTGGGTGAATGTTTAGGATGCTTTAATGTTGTGAGTTTAGGGGTTTTTGTGTCTAGAATCTTTGGTTTCTGTCTCGCTGAATTATCCTGTGTTGATTGAATGGCTGTGGCTGTGGGTCCCTTGGTCATCCCGTCATTCTCTGCAGGGCTCCCTATGGATCCTCCATGATATGACTGTGGTGGCTCATCTCTTGCCAGGATCTCAGCTTTCTGCCTGCGGTTGGTTGGTAGGGTTATATGGGCCACAGCTCTCTTGCTGTATCCTGAAAAATACAAACACAACCTCCATCGGAGAGTGAGATCAGTATAGGTTAACAAATATACACCATTCTGGATTACCTAGCTTCTATTTTTAGTAGCCTCCCCATCAGTCACTCGCATAGTGCATCTTTTCTTGGGAGACCAAGAGTATGGGATCTGGTGAATATCATCCTGAATCCCCAGTTCCAATCAAGGGTTCCCCCTCACTGAGTGGAATATTTGACCAAATTTAATAGCTGTTGATTGTCTCCCCCAGGCCCAGGCTCCTCCATTGCACAAGTGCTCCTTTCTTGGTTTGCCATTCTCTCCCAGAAGGAGGTGTGGTCAGCCTACTCAAGGCCGCAGACTGTGTTTCATGCCAGTGGTCTGTTTACTCCAGCTGTTGTTGATCAGCTTTCCCTGGCAGCATGTGTAGTGCCTTCCAGCACTGCACTAACTGCCATCTGGGGGCTGGTTACCATTCCAGACCATGAAGGGGCTCTTGATGCTGATCGATGGCATTCTGTGGTTTCTTCAGCAACAAGGTTTTGCCTCAGGCCTGGGGAGGGCGTTCAAGAGCCTTGACAGAATTCTGTCTTGTTTTTGGAACCTCATGAGTCACTTTGGTCAACAGCTCAGTGAGGGAAGGAACCAGTGGCTGGGACCCAGGGCTGTCAGACTGCTCAATTATTCAAAGACTTAGACATTCTCCCCTACTACTCATGACCGCTCTTACCAGTTGACGCCCACTACTTACTCTTTAAATTACAGTATACTCGTGAGGATTTTATGCTTTTGAACCTAATTTGGATTAGCCTCATGCTTAAGCCATTTCCCTCCCCCCTTCCCTTACACCTCATTCATAATCTCTCACTTCTTTCTACTAGTCTGCATAAAGAAAACGGTTATCCTGGTTAAGGACCGCATATGAGGGAGAATATGCAGCATTCAATTCTCTGTTCTTTTGAGTGTTCACTTAGTACGATCTGCTCAAAATCAGACCATTTTTTCCCTAAATTTCGATATCTCATTTTTCCTTTCAGCTGAGTAGAATTCCATCATGTAAATATACCACAGTTTCGCTGTCCATTCCTCCATAGATGGGCATTTGGGTTGATTCCAATTCTTGGCTTTTATGAATTGGGCTGCTATAAATATAGTTGTACAAATTTTTCTGCATCAAGATGTGACAACTTGTGGGTAGATGCCTAGTAGAGGGATAGCTGGGTCCATTGGTAGTTCTATGTCCATTCTGTCTAGGAGTCTCCACATTGCTTTCCATAATGGTTGCACAAGTTTGCAATCCCACCAGCAGTGAATGAGGGTTCCTTTTTCCATGCATCCTCACCAGCAACGATTGTTGTTGGTATTCTTTATGATTGCCATTCTGACAGGGGTAACATGGTATCTCATTGTGGTTTTGATTTGCATTTCCCTGATGCTTAAGGATGCTGAGCATTTTCTTAAATGAGTCAAGGCCATTTGTTTTTCCTCCTCCATGAATTCTCTGTTGAGATCAGTACCCCATTTTGTGAGGGGGCATTTTGGGTTTTTGTTTTTACTTTTTTTGAGTTCTCTGTAGGTTCTGGAAATTAGGCATCTGTCTGAGTTGTATCTGGCGAATATAACTATTTTCTTAATGCATGTGTACACACATTACTGCAAAAGCATTCTTGTAGAAATAGGAGAGAAACACTCATGACAGCTATAATCTTCATTTCTATAACTGGTCACGTGACCTTAACTGGTATTTGTAACTACCTTCTTCTACTACCCATCCTGTATTTCCTCTAACTTTAGCAATCGCCTTGGCAGGTTTTTATTCTTTACTTTTAAAGGGTGATCCATGCCTTCATTCCTAATGGGTCTGGGCCATTTATCACCCAAATTTGATTAGGCTAGTATAGTTTTTCCATTGACATTTATCCCAGGATATGGTAACACCAAGAGAGGCTCTAAATGATCTCTTGTATTCCATTATACTCTTTTTTACCTGTATTAGAAATGAGCAGTTCAAATTTACCCTGATGGCCTGGATAATTCGCCCCAGCTAACACTGTAGCTCCTTTCTTAGCTTGTTGACTCAAGGGCATTGGGGGTGGGAGTCCAAGCTTCCACTTCATTGGAATACTTGCTATTTCTCCTAGCAGAAGCACTACCCTGTCTAGAACCAAGATTTCTAGGCCAGCAGAGCCTAAGGTCATGGAAACAGGAAGTGAAAATCCTGCTACTGTGTCACTAGGGATTATGGTAAATGACATTATCTTTTTGATTCTGAAGACTGTGGATCCTGATCTGTAGCAGAAATAGCATCATATATTGGATGCTGGATCAAAGCATATACAACCTTCTGGATAACCCTGACACTCCATGTTATTGCTGCCAGGTGGCACTGTGAAAATGTCTTTAAAAAGTCCACCCCATTGTTCTATCAAGCCAACTGCTTCAGGATGGTGAGGAACATGATTAGACCAGATCAATGAATTCCATAATCATGAACCCACAGCTATCCTTCATTGATTGCAAAGTGAGTCCCTTATTCAGAAGCAATGCTGTGTGGAATACATGATGATAACCATTCTATAAATCCATGTGTGATAGTTTTATCAGAAGCATTACATGTAGGAAAAGAAAACCCATACCCCAAATAACTATCTATTTCAGTAAGGACAAAAAGTATTTTTCCATGATAGAAGTCCAGTGTAGTCAAGCAGCCACCAAGTCGCTGGATAGTCACCTTGGGGAATATTGGGGGCTCAGTGGTGTTCTCTGCAGCTGGCAGATTGGGCACATAGTATCCACCAAAGCCAGGTCAGTCATGATAAGTGGAAGTCTATGTTGTTGAGCTTATGCATAACCTCTATCCCTGCTACCATAACCATTTTGTTTATGGGTCCATTGAATAATAACAGAGATGGCCCAGGAAAGAGGCTTACTGCTTTCCAAATAATGAGCCATCCTATCTACTTGATTATTAAAGTCATCCTCTGTTGAAGGCACATTTTGATGAACTTTTACTTGGCCACATTTGTCCATTTTCCTTCCAAGTAAAATGAATGCCTATGTTCCATGCTCAAATTTATGTCCATCATGGAGATTTTCCTTTACTTCTATCATTCAAAGTTGTCCCAGAAAGGGACTGTAATTCTGTGTCTGTCCACTTCTGGGAGGTGCCTGCATAGTGTGCACAACCATGTGTAAATCAGGAACTAGTTTTCTCCTCTTCAGTCAATTGATTATAGGACATACCTCATGACACCATAGGTGCATTCTTGGGGACAAATGGCATTGTAACAAGAGTACAGACCATAGGCATTTAGGACATACCTCATGATAGCATAGGTGCATTCTTGGGGACAAATGGCATTGTAACAAGGGTACAAACCATAGGCATTTAGGCAGCTTCTTCATGTAATTTACTCATACCTTCAGGACCTGCTATAGCCAAATAATGTATATAATGTAACTTCCATTTTATGATGGACTGCTTTTGTGCATGTCCAACTTTAAGGTTTGGTGAGTCAGATAGCACCAAGTTCATAATGGGCATTTCAGGTCACATGGTAACTTGGTGGCCCATTGTCAAGTGTTTAGTTTCTACTAGAGCACAATATAAGGTCAATAGTTGTTTCTCAAAAGGAAAAGAGTTGATGTTAGGACCTTGCTCCAAAATCCCAAGGTTTTTTGCTGTTATTCACATATAGGACCCTGCCACATGCTTCAGACAGTATCCTTATCTGCCACTGGTACCTCAAATACCATCAGATTTGCTGGACCGTATGGGGCAAGTGGCAGAGAAGTCTGCACAGCAGTCTGGATCCACTGAAGAGCCTTCTCCTTTTCTGGGTCTCACTCAAAGCAAGCAGCCTTCCCAGTCCCTTGGTACATATTCCTCCTAAGTGAGAAATATGCTAACTCCAAAACCCAAATAGACCTATGTGGCATTCTGCTTCTTTGTTGGTGGTGAGAATGGCCAAGTGTGGCAAATTATCTTTCACTTTAGAGGGAATATCTCTGTATGCCCACTGGACTCCTAAAAATTTTACTGATGTAATAAGGTCTTGACTTTTGATTTATTTTCCATCCTATTATGTGCATATGAAGTACCAACAAGTCCAGAGTGGTTGCTACCTCCTTCTTACTTGATCCAACTGATGCAATGCCATCAATATAATGAACCAGTGTGATGCCTTGTGGAAGAGATAGATAGGTGATCAGATTCCTGAAAACTAAGTTATGACACAGGGCTGGAGAATTTTTAAAACTTAGAGGTAAAACAATAAAGGTATACAGCTGGACTTGCCAGCTGAAAGCAAATTGCTGCTGGTAGTCTCTATGGACAGATATGGAGACAAAAGCATTTGTGATATCAGGAGCTGAATCCCAGATACCCGGAGGTATGTTAATCTGCCCAAGTTATGAAACAAAAGCTTCAATTGGAGTCACCACTTGATTAGCTTTGTGATAACAGATTGTCATGCTCCATCATCCATCCATCCAGAAAAATAGGAGAGTTAAAGGGAGATATGATGGGAACCACCACCCATGTATATTTCAAATCCTTGATGGTGGAACTGATCTCTATAGTTCTTCTGGGGATGCCATGCTGCTTTTGGTTTTTTTCCCTGGTAGCACTATTGACCTTTCCAATCATAATAGCCCTCATTCCATAGGTCAGGGAACCAGTGTGCAGATTCTGCAAAGTTCTAAGCATATCTAGGTCAATTATGCATTCTAGTACTTGGGGAATAACCACATAATGAGTTTAAGGATCCAAATGATCCATTGCATGTCATATTTTTGTTTTAAAAATGCATCAATCACCTGCCTTTTATAAGCTCCTACTTTAACTGGAGGGCCACATGCTGTTTGAGGTCTTCTGGAAGCAATGTCAATTCAGACCCAGTGACTAGCAGACCCTAAAAAATCTGATAATTTCCTTTTCCACAGTGTACAGTTAGCCTACTAAAAGGCTAGATGTCTCTTTGTGGAATAATGGGACATATATTAATAATAAAACTTTCTGGAATTAGATAGCAAGACCCTATTGCTGAAGATTCTACATGCTTCAGTTGCAGGACACTAAAAAAAAACATGCTGGGACTGATCTGGAAACCTCTTTCCTGCTAGCTAATGTCATAGTACTGGAAAGTGCTATATGATCTGGGGGAGAAAAGTCATCAATCCTTACCACTGAGCAGATCTCTTAGCCAATCAGTGAGCCATTGATTGCCCATCTAGGTTAGGTGCCACTTTTGAACAGATGAGCACTTCTTGCCTTGCTGATCTCTGCTGTATAGCAGTGTCCTCTGGATTCTCATAACATCTGTTGGTGTTGTATATCAGTGTCCCTTGCTTTCTCAGAATATCATTGGCCAATTTCCCTTGGTAGCTCATGTAAAGCCTTCCAGTGCTACACAGGCTACCATCTGGGAGCAGGTTTTGTTTCTAGATCCAATGGATTCTCTCAGTGTTGTGTGACAGCAGTTTGTGGTAACTTCAGCAATCGTATCTTATCTTTTGCATGGGGAGTGTATTCAAGAGCTCAGATATAAGCCTGTCTTGTTTTGGGGACCTCATAGGTCTTTTTGATCAACAGCTCAATGTGGGAAATAACCAATTACTTGGACAAGGAGATTTAGGCCAGGGCCACTTATCTTACTTAGGTTTCCTGACACCCTCTTTAGGGCCCTTCTAACCAGATAATGTCCCATCTTCTTCAAGAGGGGAACTGGGATCCAAGGCAAATTCTAATGGAGACCAAGAACCAGGGACATGGATTTAGAAAAGCAAAGGACTGGAAAGTAAAGAAAAGGAAGGTCTAATTTGTTTGGAGTGGACCCTTTTTAAAGACCCATTTGGGGCACCCTTCTGCGTCCTCCTCCTTTCATCATTTTAGAAAGAATGAGATTTCCTGTGTTTTCTGCTTCCTTCCCACTTGTGCCTGACTTTCCTCCTTCTCCTGGGTTACTTCCTTAGAGGATTAGGCTCAATAATGTGCTTATGGAATGCCTAAACTCTTTATAATGTGATTTTTATGACATTTTATTGTAATTATTTTCACGTGTATCTTATCCCACAAGAAGGGACTATTGATTCTGCCCCATCCTTAAGGCTTTTTACTAGTGAAGTTACAGTCACACAGAGTTGTCCCATGTTCAGGCCCTTTGGAAACCCAGTAAGTCAATCTTGTCAATACATAGATGGGCTGCAGACACTGAGATCCAGAGAGAGTGAGACATTATTGGAATTCAATATATCCTCAGTGTCATGCTTATGATATGACATTATACACAAATGGAACTCCCAATACCAAGGATGGAGGAAATTACAGGCCAGGAAAGTTACAAGACATAGAGGAACGCTCACAAGCTTTCTCTCACTTCTTTCTTTGCATAAATACACAAATAGGATTTAAAGTTAACATATACATAATATCAACCTAATCAAAGTTGTGCTTTAATAAATCCCAGCTCAAATAAAAAGATTTGGAGAAACAAGAGAAGTACACTATGTTATAAAACTTGCTAGAGAATTAAAATATTATAGTTGTAGAAAAGATGCCAGTCTTTAGGAGCACTATTTTCGACACTAATGCTGTGGCCTGGAAACTTTTTTTTTTCTCTAAGTGAAGGTCTTTTCTAACTTTGAGGTTCTAGAGGTCAATGAGTCATGGAATGAGTAACTTAATGAGTCAGTTATGGAAAGCTGGGTTTCTGCCCCTACATCTGACATCATAGAAAGACCCATTCAGCCTCTCCATTTAGGGAGATGAAATAAACATAGATTTGGCAAATCCTTCACATTAGTTTGACTCTTATTTAGCTATTACCCCGGCTTAGTTTTTGGAAAGGGCATCTCTTTCTCAGGGTTGTAAAAGAGGATGGAAGAAGACCCACAGAAATAATGCTCTTATCAGATAGTCCAACCTCTGTTGGGCTATGTTTCTAGAAATAGGTTTAAGGGGCTACATACAAAGGGAGTCAAATATCCCAAGATGGGGTAAAATATGCTGTTCTATAAAGATAAGTTGAAGGATCTAGGGATGACTAGTTTAGATAAGAGAAGAGTTAATGAGGCATAGTTTATTCAGACCTAGGAAGTGTTTTCATGAGAAAAGGGAGCATCTATGTTCTGTGTTGACTTTAAGAAGCAGGGCTGGAGCCATTGAAGGAAACAACAGGGAGGTGTATTGAGCTCAACATAACCGACATCACTAGATGGTCTGGGGCTGAAAGTACCTGTGCACTAAAATCATATAAAACAGATGATGCTGAACAATGGTTCACAACTAAACAGTCACATGTATTTATTAAACACCACTCACTCATTGGAGGCTATGTATCTTAATAGGAACTAAAGCTTGAAAATTATTGATAAGGCATAATTAAATTAGAACTTTGGGTGTTTCAGTGGCATCTTGAGTCTTTGAACATCTCTGAAATATAAGTACCAGAAAATCATGCAGATGTTTTCCAAGAGTAGAGCCTTCTCAGTTTTCAAGTTTGCATACTGGATTTTTTTTAGCAACCTTTGACTACTTCCCTCCCTTTTCCTCAAAGCTCAGAAAACCCATAGCATCAGCTGAGAATACTCACCTGCTCAGTAGGAATAGGATTTCCTCAGCATTTGGCACCATCTTTTGCCTGTGTCAGAAGTGGTAGCCAGGCTCCCACTTGTTACCTTACCATAGGCAACCACTGTTAGATGGCCCAGTAAGATGCCCATCACAGCCAGAACCCCTTTTATCTTCTTTCCAGTTTTTTGCTACTGTGGGGACTCAAACTCCTGGTGGCTGTGTCTGATCACTTGCCTTCCTTCTCTATATTGATGTCAAACTCCTTGTCTCATTTAATGTCACCTTTCCTTTCCTATTTCAGAACAGTCACATGTGGTACCTGCCTTCACCCATGCCTAAGGTTGGAGGTTTGGGGGTGAAAGGAGGAATTTTCCACCTATTACAGTTTTGGCTTGACTTTCCCTAGAACCAGTGGGGCTATCTGGTCTTTGATTTCTCAGGCTCTGTTTATATCAGGTTTCTCCACAAGACTAAGGGTTGAGGGGCAAACCTGGAATGAGTCTGTTAGTATGGGAGTGTTATCCTTTCTGGTTGGCCCAGGAAGAAGAAATGAACCTTTCTATCCTATGCAAATTTTTCATCAGTTCTACTGTTAATGCCTCTGTGTTCAGCCTATACAAATGAGCAGTGTTGAAGGAGGGGCACCTGTATTCTTCTGAGTAGAAGAGCATACTATGTGAAAGGGCTTCCTATGCATCAAAGTTTAAATAAATTGCAAGCCCAGGGATATGGTGTTAAGTATGAATGCCCTATATCTTAGAAAGGAAAAGTTTGTTGAATGACTTTTTCCAATGTATCTACTATCCTGGTAGCAATAAACAATTAGTTTTTATTATTTCTCCTTATATTTTACTCTAAAGCCATCTATTATTTCCTTGTTTTAAGGGAAAGACAGACCTTATTGGTAGTGTGCTTCATAAACTGGATTTTTAAATTTATTGTTAATATGTAGAAACTCTGTATGAACAAGTTTTTTACTGTTTGCCCCAGTTCCCTCCTCCCTGTCCCCAATTCACTGATGGCCCTTCTCAGGGGAATTGCTGCAATGCTTCATGGGATGGAAAGCTCTGAATTATGCAAGCAGTAGACAGATTTTTGGGTGGGACAATGCCTCTAGGTATTCCCCCTGTCATGGCTCTTACAATCTTTCTACCCTCTCTTCCAAAAATATGCCCCAAGCCATGGTGGGTAAGTTTTAAGTCTGCTTAACTGTTAAACCCTTAAGGGTCTCTGGGTTTCTGATTTGGATTGTTTTGAGTATCCTTGGTTTTTGTCTCCATTTCCCTTGCATAAGTGCCTGGATTGCTGTGGAAGCAGCACTCTTCCTCATCTCACCACTTCCTCTGTGATTTCACCTGGGCCCTAGATGACATGCTAGGGTGGTTCATTTCCTTCCTGGGAATCAGCCATCATCTCAGGTCTTATTGGTGGAATTGGCTTGCCCACGGTTCTCATTGCCTTCTGAAAAATACAGTCTCCAGCAGAGAATGAGATCATAGGTTAAATGGGACAGACATTGCTAATTTGGTAAGATTTTAATGGGTGTATTCTCTCTGTAGGCCCATGGTTAGTGGGGGGCTTCCCCTTGGAGTCTGGGTTCTTGGCCTCTGTAAGGCTTTGCCTTGGGATCTCAGTTACAGCTAGGGGTACCTTGCCACTGAGCAGATATTTCAGCCAATCTGAGCCATTGCTTACCTGCCTAGGTTAAGTGCCACTATTGCATAGGTGGGTACTTCTTATCTTGCTGGTCTCTGTAGTATAGTAGCATCCTCTGCATTCTCAGGCAATTGGTTGGTGTTGTATGACAGTGTCCCCTGCTTTTTCCAAATATCATTGGTTAATTTCCCCTGGCAGCTTGGGTAGCATCTTCCAGCACTATTACAGGCTAACCATCTGGCTTCCTTCTCAGATTCAGCGAGGTCTCTAGGCATTGTGTGACAACAGCCTGAGGTATCTACTGCAATAGGGTCATATCTTTTGCTGAGGGCAAGTAATCAAGAGCTTTGACATTAGCCTGTCTTGTTTTAGGCACCTCATAGGTTTCTCTGATCAACAGCTCAGTGTGGCAAGTAACCAATTTCTGGAACAGGGAGTTATAGGCCAGAGCCACATGTATTAGCATTAGGCTTCATCTCCATTTCAGGGCACTTTTGAGCAGACAATGCCCCCATCTTCCTCTAGAGCCTACTATCCAAAAGCAAGGATTCTATGGTACCATTTCATTATGGATTATGTCTCCCTTTCCCTCACTCAGTCCCTTCTAACCCCAGTGTCAGTCTCACAATTTACATGTCAGGTTTCTGGAATTTTTATGGATTTCTGATTAGTACAGATCATGATCTATAAGAGAATAACATGAAGATTGCTAGTGAAGCTCAACTGCTCCAAAACCAGTTTTTTTTTTTTTTTCTCTTTTTTTTTTTAATTTATTGTCCATAATGAGTTACAACATTTAGTGGGCAAACAATGAGTTGTTATCCCCAATTCCCCACTGCCCTCCCCTCCCCCCTCCACTGGATAACCTCCTCCATGGTTCGTCTGGATCAGTCCTTGTGACAGGGGACCATGGATAGCCTAGTATTCAGCCAGGTTCTCCTGGCCATGCCTCT